>BGPR01000201.1:782878-794366 GCA_013235015.1 Araneus ventricosus
GAACAATCTGTGAATTAAGGTGCTGTGTGTGAAAGAAAGCATTTCTTTCTTCTTCATTTTAAAATGTTCTCTGCTACATGGTGGCATGAACGCTGATTTTCATCAATGTTACAGAGTTATAAATGATCATCACCTTTTACAAGATCTGCAATATGAGTAATACCTTCAGCATTTTTATTCTTCATCGTAATAATGTGTACTCTTAATCACAGAGATCGTGATCATCTTTTAAACGTCTATTCCTGCTCAACGTTTTTTTTTCCATCTTCAGCTTTTCCGATTTTTGAATGAATGATACAAGTCTAAAAAAATGGCTGAAGAAAATGCGAAAATGTGCAAGTTGCATACTTCAAAATATCATTGTTAAGTGAATATAAGGAAAATTCACTTATTTAATAGTATTCATCAATTCAAGAAGTGTTTGTTAATAATGATCATTACATCTCTATCAAATTTAGGTTGTTTTTTTTTACTTTGTGTTCTGAAATATAATTCTTAGGCCTGCAGTGCTAATGTGTAGCTACAATTTTTATTTTTTGTTTTGTTTGATAAATGTTCATTCCTGTGCATCAATTTTTATGCATATATCTAAATTTTTATGGCAGTAATTAATTTCAATATTAATAATTGTTAAATAAAAAATTATTTAAATTTTAATAAAATTGTTTTTGTTTAATTATTTTTTAGCATTGTACTACCACTATATGCGAATTGACTTTTAATTATGTAGCTAGGGTTGCTAGAATTGCTTTTTTATTATTGTTATTTAATTTAATACCCAGAATTAATTAATTGTTCAATATATATTATAATTTAAATTTTATTTCTGGGCATCTACCTTGCTTCAATGTTTTTATAAATATCCTAGCTACCTCCTCCCAACATATTTGAATTTTTAACATTTTGGTCCCCCAATATTATTTGATTATTAACACTATCACAGAACCACATTTTAATATTAACTCAGTAAAATCCGGAGGAAGATCATCTATACTATTGTTGGGGGGCAGCATTTGAAAATTGATCAATAGCACCAGGGTTTGATATTACCATATGGATATGAGTAAAAATTACTTGTCTGAATAATAGCTGAAGTTAACAAGTAGATGATAACTTCACACTTTTATCATTTATGCACGTATCATTTTGTCTTGAATGTGAGTATAGTTTATTTAAAGCCACTTATATTTCAATAGAAACTTTTAAAAATGTATAATGGCTACTTTGCTATCCTTCCTATTTAACCCTCTCACACAGAGCGAGGCGGTCTATAAATTTCCTCTTAACAGCACCGAAGGCCGATCCGAGGTGGCTGGCTTCTTTTGAAGGGAGGTGAAGTTCTGAGATCGCTTAGGAGATAAGCGCGGTAGAGGGTCCAATTATCCTTGCCAACCACAGCCTATTTCCGTGCGCCTTAAGGTAAAGTTTTAGCAGGGAATAAGGGTAAATGAACACTCAGGTCGGATGAGTCCACTTCATGCTGCTTACTTCAAAAACTCCTGGTTTTAAACATGCTAGGGGGAAAGGTCACCTCGGGATTAAAGAGTTAAGACGGAATTTGTCTGCTTTCATGGAGTTTTTTCTAAATTCCTACGACACGTTTAAATACATATTGCGTTTTTCACCTGTTGTGCAACTGCTTATTAATCTATATAAATTGTACAATTAGGTTGTCACGGATTGTAAGTCCCCCTCACGAAACTCATAATAAAAGTTTAAAATGGTATGCTTAATATATCATTATTTTATTGTGAATGGGAAAAAAATTCCATGGGATTCATATTTCAGAAGGTAAATGATGACATACCGACTCCGCTTTTATTTAGGTTATTTATTAATGATTAAAATAATATTATTAATGAATAATATGCGGCCTTAAATCACACAATGATAAAGCTATGAGATAGCGGCAGTCCAGCGTCTGCTTTTTATTTCCGAGTTTAAAGGTTGGAAGTGTCAAAATCAGATTCATCCTCTGATCCTCCGTGTGTATTAACTAGGTGAACGCTAAATCAGCATTGTTTAAATGTCCTTATATTGTTGTGACGTAGACAGAGACTGAGGTGCCCATTCAGACTTCTTTCACATATACCCAATATGGAAATTTACAAAATCCATCTGAAATTGCCCTGGTGTAGCTTCAAAATTGAACACTATTCTAATAATGGAGACATGTACCTCTCAAGAAATTTTTAACGCTACTCATTAGGTTCACTTTACATTAAAAACTGAAAGTAAAAAGAAAGTGTATTCACCAATGATATGAAATATAAACATCTTCAAGTAAAGGTAAATTTCTAAGTTCTATAAAATTAGTTTTTCCTAATCAAGCAAGATAAAATAAATGAAAAAAGTCTTATTTATCAAGTACCGCTTTAAAATTTGTTAAAGGTTTTGAAGAAATTTCATTCTGAATACACCTTGAAAGCAAAAACTGATTTGCATAAACAAACAGAGTGACTAAAATCTACAATAAAAGTGAGATACAAAACCGAAAAATCGATTATAAGCATTAGGGGTATTTGTCGAAAAACGGCATCATAGTGTAGGAGACTTAAAAGCAGAATTAATAAAAAAATGCGTAAATATCTAAAAGAACTTACATAAAAGCAAATATAAACACTCTATTCATTTTGCTTTTTAGAAAATAGTATTATAAATATACGGTGTAAAAAACCCCTGTTGAATAATTTAGGTTTAATATACTTCATGGTTAGCTTAGTTTAGTCCTCTTTTGAAGCGTAACGAGAGCAATTTTAATATATTTCAGGGATATGTATATATATTCTTTTATGTAAATATATTTTGTCCATTTTGCTTTTGAAATTTTGTATGAAGTTGTCGAGGATGTACTTAGGGCACTTGGGGAGTTTCTGCAAGCTTAACAACTGTTTGTTTAGAAATATAAGATTATTGATTCTCCAGCTTCATTTTTACCTTTAATGCTTTTCTAAAACAAACGAAATATTTTTTAACAGAATCATTCTTACCAGTTCATCATTAATGTACCACCTTAAAGTAGCAGCTGGTTTGGATTTGGATGATGTGCAGTTCACATAAACTGTATCACCAACACGATATTTGGATAATCCTCCAGTGATTTTTGGACCTTCCGTAGGAAGCACTGTAAGAAAGAATAGTTTAATTTCAACAAACATCTAGTATATACAATTAAATCCAATTTAAATTTAACGTATTTGTCAAAAGCCATATCTTTAAATTTATATAAAAGTACGTTTTCTCTTGAAATATTCAATCGTATCCATAAAAGGATGGATTCTGTAATTTGTAGCAGTTTCACCATTGTTTCTGAATTTTCTTACTTATAGTGTTAATATAATTGACATTGTTCTGCTTTCAAGGATGTTGAATTTAAATAAAATTATAAATACTGAATATAATTTTATTAGATTCAGTATGGTTAAAGTTTATCCCGCTTGAGGGGGAAGGAACCTTGAGTACGAGGACCCGAAAATGCTGTATAAGCAAGTAGGTTTTCGGCTCCCTGTTATTATCCGGTGAGGCTCATTAACTATCATCAATAAAAGAACGCACTTCGCTGTGACGTCTCCATGTATCAGACGCTCGTATTGATGTCTCTTTGCCTGCCTCACAAATTCAAAACTCGCCACATTAATCACTTGAATGTTACCGTCTAAAGCAATATTTTTAAGAAACTCAATGACACTGTGGTAATATTCGTAATCAAAACCGTGATATTAAACCAACCATAAATAGATCGTAACTATGTTTTTTATTTATACAGTAATCTAAAACAATCCTATTAAATTATTAATAATAGCAGATAATTAATTGAACTTAATATTTTAAATGAAAAAATTATGCTTTTTTACCAGATCATTTTTATGTGAACTCAATGATTCATCTTACTTTATAAGTAAGGAACGAATGCGTTTTTGAGAGATAGTTACAAAGATGATTCTTTATACAAAAATAGTTTATCATAGAAATTTTCGAAATAAAACGATAAGACTGTTACTACTCTTAAAACAAAATAACAATAAGTAACATTAATAATACATCAGGGAAAGAAAATCGACAAACAACCGAGTAAGGCTGAATCGATCGCTTTTGCTTAACATGCTCAAGGTGACAAAACCAATACATAAGTCACCCCACCAGTATTTAAAGTCCTCACCTACCAATTACTGTCATCTTAGAGAAAATCTTTTCCAGTAATGTCATTAAGCAAATTCTCTTCTGCTTAATGATTCGATGCTGGGATATTGACAAAAATACTTATCACGATGCAGCATAATAATATCAATAGCTCTATCACAATGTAGTGCTTGTTCCCTTGTAATCCCCGCTTATTTAGTGGAACAATCCGAAACAAAGAGACTCCCGGGGAATAAAAGGAACATTTGTTTCCCGCGTCTTGACTTCAATAAAGTAATGACAATGGCACTCCTCTCTTCTAATCACAATCACTTCTGCTAAATAACATTCGTCTCTTTTCTTATCCCTTCTCCTTTCTTTGTTATCGGCACACGCTTCTCTAAGGAAAAGTTGGGCTGGAAGGATCATGGATACGTAAGTATAGCTTATAGTGTAACAGCATTGTTATTACTGTTCATTTTTATGAAAGTTGAGAATGCAAAAGTCAGTTTCATTGTCAAATGGGTGGATGAGCGTAAGAGGAACAGGTTTGGTTTGGTTATTTCAGTGTTTTATGAAGCAAAAACTACTTTTTGATTTGCCAAGCTGAAGGTTAAAAGCTTATTATATAAAATAAAACTACATGATAGTTCCTTAAATACAACAAACCGAATCACATAAATAAACTTAGAAAACCCAAGTTTTAAAAGTTTTAAAAATACTCTCAAGAGATAAAGAAATCAGGTTTTTTTTTGTCTTCAGGACACTTAAAAGATTATGGCTTAATCCATTTTGTCAAGCATATCTAGTCAAGTTCATGAATCGAAGTTTCTTGACAAAGAGTAAATAAGGTATCGCATTATGTATAAAGTGAACCGTAGCACTTAAAGCACCTGGAGTATAAATCTGATTTTGTTGGCGAAAGATGGGAATGCTGTCTTCCTGGAGCACTTTCAGATTGAACTGGATGACAACTGTGTTTCTCTTGGAAGGAAACTAGAGTAACCTCCAGCGATCAATCCGACAGTAGCAAAAAATTTGTTACCAAAGCGCACATCTGTCAAACAGTTATCGATTAATATTAAAAGTATATTAGCTTCGTCCCGCTATTCATGATTTTCACCATGTCTCGACTCAGAGGCCACTGGTGGAAAAAAATGATTCATTCTTGTGTACATATCCAGTCAAAACCGAGTCATTTCGTTTTACTTCGCATTTTTAATTCCTTTTGCTCTTCTTATTTACTTCGATTACTTCCTTTAAATACTACGTAATTTTATCAATCGGTTGCATTATTGTTAATAATAAAACAAATCTACGTAGACGGTTCAAAAAGTAAGCTAACAAGTCTTTTGAGAGAAAAGGTTTATTCACGAAATCAAAGAGATAGGTAAAAGTAGAAAGGTACCTGTACATATTACTTTTCCGCTAGCCAAAATAATCGTTGAAGCAATTGGGCCATCGGTGCACCAATTTATTGAACCCGACATAGAAGAAAGAGTCCAGTCGCGGAGACCCTTAAAGACATCTCCCTGGAATTTGACATCGCTTCTAAAATGGCGACGTGCTAGCTGCTAATTCAGCAGTGCGAAGAGATTAAAATCGCTTGGTGCGAGAACAGGTCACTAAACAATTGTGCAGAACTGTCAAGTACGTCCACCATAAAGATAGTAGAACCCCTCCCTACAGCCGATATTTCGAACCAAGTGGATCTCTGTGGTGGAATTTCACTTCTTGGAACTGTTGAAGAAGCACCTGGCAGGTCGCCATTTCAGAACCAATGCCGAAGTCCAGAAAGCCACCGTTAATGGCTCCGCGACCTGGAACCTCATATCTTTTATGACGATTTCGATAAATTGGTGCACCGACGGCCCAAATGCTTCAACAACCATGGTGACTATGTGGACAATTAATATGTGCCAGTGCCTTTCTACCTTGATTTATTTCTTTGATTTTGTGAATAAACCTTTTCTATCAGAGGACTTGTTACCTTAGTTTTTGAACCACCTAGTAAGGAAGGTGTCGGAAAAAGGTGCGTGAAATTATTTAAATTAATTTATTCAAATTGTTTTTCTAAAATTAAGAGAATAGAATACAAGCTTGTAGTTAAGAATTTTTCTCTAACTATAAATAATATTCATGAAGAAGCTTAGCAAGAAAGCCATCTGTTGAAACCGCATAGAAAAAGAAATTCTAAAAATATCGTTTTAAGATAAAAAGTGTCTTCTGTTCGAGAGAAAATTGCCCATTTTTTCCGAGTTCTTATTAAGTTTCAAGTTGGTTTTAAAAAATAAATTATTTGTAAAAATATAAAGAAACTTATTTAAATAAATTATGTGGAGGTCAGGGAATAATAGTAATAATCTACCCTCCAGGAAAAAACATAATTTATAAAACGTCAAGTGATTTTTAGGAAAAAATAGAAGAAAATTAATAAAATTGAAAATAATATACCTGATTTATTAGAACGATCTATACTGATCGCATTGGTATGATTATGAAAAATGAATATAATTTGTCAGGGACTGTATTATTCTTTTGTATTTAACAGATCATATCATAAACACTTCAGCTACCTCTATAATAGATAAATTGAGTAGCGGTAGAAGTTTTGTTAAAAACATCTGGTAGAAAAAAGTTTATTTCCACTTATTCGAATATAGAAAAACATTGGTGTAGACAATTGAAATCCTGGGAAAAGAATTATTGCAAGAACGAAGCTAAAGCATAAACATTAGTCGCATATTCCACGCTATTTACGAAAAGAAAAAAGATCATAGTGAGAGATGAGAATTAAAAACATTTGTAGGTTTATTGCAAGAATGAGTCATTGGAAAAAAGAAAGAAATTACAAGTCATTTTTTTAAACATCTATTTAAAAGAAAAAGGAAATTATGTAATAGTCTGCGACTCATTATTACACTTAATTACACAACTCTAAATATGTCCCTAACAAGCTTAAATGAATTTAACGAATTCAGACAATACCAGTTACTTTTATGAGTTTAATATTTAGAAGGAAATTTGGTTTTATTTCATAAAAATTTTCTATAGGTCTAGCCCTGAGAAAAATAGAAACTAGCATTATGTCATTCAGTTGTTAATATGGTGTCCCGAAGCTTTCTATTTATTCTTCACATGAGTGGTGATAAGACGCATATATCAAATATTAAAAATTTTAAAAATAAGTTTGTTTGCCATCGATGTGGTTGGATTCATCTTCCTTATCGTAGAAAATAATTTATAATATTGGAAACCCTTTGCATCCTGAGAAAGAATTTTAAAATTAATTTGATTTTTATATTGAATTCCATGTTTCATATTTATACTCTCCCACGCCTTTATTTCTTTCATATGTAAGACCGGAAAGTTTTATTTGAAGATAAGAATTTATGCAGACTTAAAAAAATATTATCTTCATGTCTGAAGTTTAGGTGAAGCTCCAGTAAAAAAGACTGAAATATTTTCTGTTCTGATTTTATTTAAAGTACGTTCCTTATTTATAAAAGTGATCTTAAAAATTTATCTGTCGGGACTTATTAAAGTTAGAGGCTTTATAGTGATAACCAGTGAACAAAGTTGCGCTTAATTCTAAAATAATTCAACTTCATAGTCGTAGTAAATTTAAGTTTTAAGAAAATGAAATTATGCAATGCTTTGATAGTCTTTACATTGTTCACCAATCAATGAAACAAATGTTGGTGATATTTATTAGATATTCAATATCTATATCAGTATAGAACCGAATTTAGTTATAGTTGTTATATGGAGTCACTTTGTATCAAATGACTGATGCATGCTTATTTTATATGCAATTTCTTACTCAAGAAAAAGTAATTCCTTGAAACCGAGAACTTTTGTGCAGGTGAAAATAAATTTTCCCTATAATTCTAATTTAATATACTCAATAACGATTGCTCCCATGCGAAAGTCTATGGCATAATTGTTAACTTTTTTTTCAAGAAATATAGGAAGAGGTTCTTGGTTAAAATTCCCTATAGATTTTTCGTGGCTAAAAATTACTACTGTGGCAATATTTCAATATTTGACTTATGAGTTAAAGCTTTAACTATTTCTACTCCGTTGTTCATGAACATTAGTCATTATCTCACAAAATTATTTCTTTGTTAAAATGGGAATATTTTTCCCCATATAGGTTATATCAAAATATTGCTATTATTACGAAATATCTCCTATTCATATTTTAGCTCGCTTCCACAATTTGAAGATTTTCATATCATATCATTCTTTTACATTGCTTTCCCCAAAGTTTAGAAATTAATGAACGAATTCAATTGCCTTTTCTATAATATAAGTAAGGTCTATTGATCTCTATTAGCATGCTACTTTTATGCAGGGTGTTCTGAAATTATCTCTGAAAATTGTAAAAGATGATTCAGTTTTTTTTCATTGTGCCATGGAATGCCAATGTCTAAATGCTTCATTCAGGTTATAAATAGATCTGTGTATGTGAGGATTCTGCTTAGAAACCAAGAAATAATTTGATGTTGACATATTTCTGGCCACAATTGAAATGTGGATCACCGGTGTTTTCATATTTGTTGGTTGTCAGAGGAACGGGAAAAGCATCATTTATTATTTCAAAGAATTATTTTAAAGTGCCTTAGAGATTCCCAACATATATTATTTTATGATTCAGTTGCTACACGAAATAAGATGATTATGTAAGAATTTTCGAAGATGTATATAGATCAATGTTCAGTTGTGATGCTTTTAAACATCTACAGCAAAATTAGATTTATTAAAAATTTGTTACATTCCTTCAATCCTTTCTTGAGTTTCAGATTTTCAAATCATTCTTATATACCTTGTCTCCGATGCTTCAGGAAAACGATGAAGAAAACATTTAATTTGGTTCACTCTCAACCACCCCTTTCCGTTTCGGACAAATGTTTTCAGAGCTTCGGACAAATGTTTGTGATTCCAGAATTTTTAATATCTTCAATTTGTCCTGCCGAAGTATTTAAATCGACTATGGTAGTTTTCTGAATTCGTCTATTTTTTCTACAGTAGTCCATCGTAACAGACCCAGCCGTGATATTTTGCTATCACAGTTGGCATTATTGCACCATCTCGACCTATATTTATCTCTATGTGATTAAAAGAAGGACAGGGCATATTTTTGTTCTGATTCAGTAATTTATCCATTTTAAGTTTTGGGTTTTTTCGTAAGTTTAAACCATGGGGGAGGGAAGAATTTAAAGTTGGTCGGGGTATGACAATCGCGTGGGTTCCCAAGGCCCTGTGGTGGAAATTGTTGTACTCATCCACTCTGCACCCACCCAACTGCTTAGAAAACCCTTGAGTTTATAGCCACCAGGAGTGTGGGGTAGCGTCATGTCATGTAACGCGTTTATGTAAATCATCATGGAGCTAAAATCTTATTCATCATGGAGCTAAAATCTTAATCAGTGCGAGACAGAAAAAGATTATAGTTTGTAAAATCTTTCAGCATTGCCTGATAGGTGTTGGGATTTTATTTCCGTCAGTATACAGAGTCTATAAACTCAATTATAACAACATAATTAATGCTGTTAATTAATTTCGTTTTCGTTTGTGGAACCAAATAATATGCAAGAAATCTACCACTTGTCCATGTGATTAAAACATTGAAATATATTTGAAGAAAGACGGAGAATTCTGAAAAATGTTTTAAAAAAATAATAAATGGGGAACTACATCCATCTTTAAAAATGTCTCGAAATGTTTAAAATCTTTGGGAATGCCATTAAAAGGAATTTTTCACCATTTTATGCCCCAAATAATTTTTTCTGTTGCCTCAGTGGATGGAATATGGACGAAAGATTAATCAGTAACTATATAATGCCAAATGCTATTTTATTATTCGTACATTTAAAACTTTCAATGAAAAAAACATCTATGGAATACCTTAAGATGTTATCATTCGACTCAGAGGTTTCTTAATCGATGTAATATTTTATAAAAATCATAAAAAAAGTCACATTTCCTTTATTGCTTAGGGTTCAAATGCTTATCCATACATCGAAATTTAATGCCAAATCCTTATACTTCTAATACTATATATTTTATAAAAATATGACATTCCCGAACATTTCAAATTTTATGAATGTTACTTGATCACAATTGTTAGCCTACTATAGCATATATTTTTCATTTATATAGAGAAAACGCTGAGTAATATTTATATGTAGTAAAATGTATGTTCAGAAAATCATATATATATATATATATATATATATATATATATATATATATATATATATATGCAATGCTACTGTAAAATGTAAAGCATCCATGTCAAATACTATGATAGGATACAGTAACGTTAAGAATGACTTCAAAACACACCGTGCGTTAAAGATGGAAAAATACTTCTTTTTCATAATATATTTTCTGTTTATTTATAATTTACGAAAGTAAGAAGAGAGCAAAAATATGATGGAAACTAAAGTATTTTGTTCACTTTATTTTTCACGGGACATTTATCTGTAGCAAGAGGAATTGTAGGGAATACGAATTTTTATTTTTTATTTTTCAGACTTTTGAGAAAAATCATTTTTGATTTCTCTGAGAGTGGAGGGAGAAGTATCACTACTTTTACTTTTTTAAAAAATAGCGAATGGTGTATTCCAGGAAGGGAATTTCACGGTTATTTTGCAAATGGAATTTGAACAAGTTGCAGATTGCCTCCAATTGAAAGCAATGCTTTAGATGAATTTGTAGATATTACGCTATTGAGACCCATTTGTGGTTGGAATATAAAAGGAAAATACTGGGACTTGCACTCGAAAGTTGTTTGGAAAATTGGTATATAAATTTACTGGAAAGATAAAGAGTGAGGTTTAGATAGGACATTTTATAAAATCTGTCATTCCTTCTTAGTAAGATGTAAAAGCAAAATGTTATGCTCAAAACTGTATTAGCCAGTTTCTTATTTTATATATGCAAATAAAACTATTTATTGTGAAATGGACAAGCATCCAATAAACAGTGGAAACTGATACTGATTTCGGCTGTTTCTCGAAAACAAGTTCTTATAGAAAATTTGTTGTACTATCACTGTAATTTTTAAATCAATAAATTATGTTAAATGAACTTAATAGTTCGTTTATCAATCAAACGCAAAAAATATTATTAGGCTCTTTTCCATCTATGAAATGCCTATGAGTGAAAGAAATCATGATAAAATGTATAAATATTGTATATTGAAAATTTATTTGGAAAATAACTTGAAATTTTATTTTGGCTTCATATAATACCTACCAATGTTATTATTTGTTACCTACATTTTTTATCTGTTGAGGTTTGGATATTATATAACAAAATGTACAACTCACTAGAAGCAAATATGAAAAAAGCACCAAAT
>BGPR01000201.1:794376-833506 GCA_013235015.1 Araneus ventricosus
ACAAAATGTACAACTCACTAGAAGCAAATATGAAAAAAGCACCAAATAAACCAATGAAGGCATGATGCTATAGGATAAAAAATTACAAATAAATTATCCTTCCAAAATTCTGATTTTTTTTTGGAGAGCACAATGACTGTTATTGGTTTTTTTATCATTTGGTAATTGTTATTTGTAATAAGGTACAGTTTAGACAACTCTTGTTGAGTATGTGGATATTACTTCAGAAAAATTCGGATGGATGCATTTCAGATTTCTCATAATCATTACTAATATCCTGCATTTGTTCAAGATATTAACGTGTCACAGCCTGCATAGAATTAATTTCCTAGATATTTTTTAAAAACATATTAAATTTTCAACAAAATCTAACTTGAAAGTGATGAACGGACCTAAAAATCAAGGCTTATGTATCTTCTCAATCCGGGATCTCTCTGAAATGTTCTGCCTTTTGTTGATGTTCGTTCAGTTGTATCGGTTAGTAATTTTTGCACAGGTCAATCCAGTTAATGTCGAGCGAAAACGCTCAACAAACTGTAAAATGAATATATGGACCAACAACACACGTTTTAACATTACCCCTTTTTATGACTTTAAAATATAATGGAATACTAGACATTTGGACTTCTGGTATGAGAGAGTTATCTATCTAATTTTTCCAAGAACATACATTATTATCATTTAAATATGTTTCGATTGGTTTATACAAGCGCATTGTCGAAAATCAGCTACAGATAGGATACCAAAATTATATTATAAATTGGAACTGATCGAGCAGGCATAATGAGAAGTCGATTTAATTGTTTACAATGATGCGACGAGGTGTTGTAACAAATGCAATTCAAGCAAACAAATCTATCGTGGATGTTTGCATGACAGATGTAACAGTACCATCAGACAAAATACGAATGAATGTTTTCTCCCCCTTGATTTCGAGTGAACGTGAATCATCTCATCTATTTTTGAGAATTAATGAAGAAAGAAGAAGCAGAGCACTAACGGATGGCTTACAACAAGTCACCCAGTAGTGCCATGATATGATCGTAGCCTATTTGTACCTTTCTCGAGCATTTTGTAACGAGCCTTCCACCTAAGATTAATTTGGAATAGTCATTCTATATGTTGAATTTTGAAGACACTATAGAATTTCTAAATCATCGTAGGCCCTTGATATTTACATAACCCTAAGTTATGTAAATATCAATCACTATATAACCCTTTGGATGAATCTGTTTTCATTTACAGAGCCTAGAGCACAGGAATCTGTCCACAGTGGAAGGGTTATGTTATTGTTATCTTTTTTTTAATTTCAGGATGAAGCAAGTTGCTACTTTTCAAATAAAATATTTTTTTTTAAGTGACAACTTTAATTTTTACTAAATTGCTTTTATGCCAAGTTTTTTTCAACGATTATATTCTACAAAGATATTTTTAAAGTGATTTTTATTACAAAAAATGCAAGTTGTTTTGAAAGCAAACCTTTGTTTTCGAGTAAAATTTAAAATATATATCCTTAATATTCCGAAAAATGTAAACTAAATAATTATAGATTTATGGCAAAACCAGCATAAAAATATACTTAAGGTAACAGTTTTATAAACGTTTTATAAAAATGCTATTTCTTTACCACTCTATATGCGGTATAGTTTTTCCATAAGGTCTTTTTATTATTAATTTTTTAAGCGTTTTAATCCTTATCATAACATTTTTATTAGATTGTTTACATATGTCTAGACGATTTTTTATTCAAATAATAAAGAGAAAGTCTCTTCACGATTTTGATTCTTCTTACTTTATTTGAAAAGCATATATAAACGCAGTTCTCTGTGTCTTGTATTCGTACCCCAATTTGGAGAGAAAAACAGTCTAATTCTTTCTTTTGTACAATCCAATTTGTTGAACTTTCTTCGATCAATTTTCCTGTCACATATTTCGAAATATATATTGTGAATAGTTCTAATACTGATCATCTCGAAAGAATAAAATAAAACGAAGTTTGTAGTTTTAAAAGAAAATACTTTGGAAAATGTTGAAATCCTAACAAAATTTCCAGAAAATTAATTACCGTCTCCTTCCTTGAAGCTTTAAAATTAAGCAATTCATGTATGTAAAATATATTATACAAACAATCATATATCACCCGGATTGCTGAATGACTCATATTTACTAAGCAGTTATACAGTACAAAATACTTTGAAGACTACACAAGCTCATTTTATTACAGCAACAATATTCTTTTAAATCAAGTGTGAAAAATTAGATTCTTTTTATTTCATATGGCAGAAATTCTTACACAAATACACAAACTTTTGGTTGTGTTTTTTCTATTATACGTAGTTTGTGAATTTGCACTTTTCCTGAGATCTGGAATTTATCACAGATGTTTACTTTTTTAATTTCGAATATCTTTCACTGGAAAATGCATTTCTTCTATTGAGATAAGAGGATTATCCCTCACCAGTCAATAAAATTATTCCATTTTGCACTGTTTCTTAAAATATCCGAACCTGTTGGAAGCACTTTTTTGAAAATATAATAATTTAGAATCACCATAATATGCTTTTATATATTTGAACTTATTAAAGATGAACAACAGAGTGTTAATTTCGTGAATAAATTACTTTGATTTCACAAAAATTAATAATTTATATTTTTTGTGAAAACTTTCAAAAACTAAAATTGTGAATATTCTCAAATTTTCTTCTTTCGTTTAGTGTCTGTCATTAAAGAGGTCGAACTTTTTCACTAATTCAAATAAATCTTACTCGAAATTAAATTGCGCGTTTCACACTAGAGGATACACACAGATTTTAAACTTCTATCAATAAATGATGATTTTGGAGAGCATCAAACAATTATTATAAGATTCTCTGCAGAATTTCACACAAAGTAAATTATTCTAATCTAGAATTTTATGATCTATTTTAATAAATTGGTCATAAAATTTCAAAGCAATCTCTTGGTAATAACTTGAGTTATCATGCTTGAAGTAAAAATATCACGCATAAAATTTAATCTTGAGAACAATAACTTTATAAATTTGTTTTTTAAAAAAATGGCACGCTGAGAACCTTAAAATCCACCATATTTATAGCTAATACCCTCATGTTCTTCAACTTTATCAGTTATTATTTTTTATTCAAATGGTTATTTTTTATCTAGCAGTCTTTACAGAAGACAGTAAGTGGAGTTTAGCTTCGTAGAGTCTTTCTTTATCATGATAAGCAGAGATTTTCATTGATGTACCTAGATGTATACCAATGAAATTCAAAAAATCTAATAATGAAGTAAAAACTTTATTAAACTACAGAACAGTAATTAATGCTCTAAATAAGTCCAGGCTAGTTAGGTTCTTTTGGGATATACTTTCCCATAATACAGTCAAAGCTTCCGCTACTTTTTGAATTTTCAGAATACCATCTTGTTCGCCATTATTAGGAAGATATGTTGATATTTAAATACATTTCAATATTATTCACTCATTGCGATATGTTGGCGCCTGTATTGCAGAGATTTGTGTTTAACTGTAACCCCAACGTCAGTTTGGCGGTTATTCTGTAAGAATGCTTGCTTTTGTCATATTGGATGCAGTTCGTGTTGGTCGGATGTCTCCATTCGGGAGCATCGTCTTCAATAAATCCATAAAATTTGTGGAATTCGTCGAAATAAATTGTCGTTTTCTATTTACAGTCCATTAGTCAAAGGGACCAAACACGATAATTATTCTCTAGCATTATCTAACTTTCAGAGTTTCTAGAGCATGATTGGAGACTTTATTTCCCTTTAGTATATAATTTACGATTGAATATAATTTATTATTCATTATTATAAATTTCAAGATAAATAGATATTGCATACTCAATTAGTTTGTAGCTTTTAACATCAAATTGGATAAACAGTAAACCTATTAAAAATTAGCAAGTTATGTGAAGAAGATAGAAG
This sequence comes from Araneus ventricosus, assembly GCA_013235015.1. Taxonomy (NCBI): domain Eukaryota; kingdom Metazoa; phylum Arthropoda; class Arachnida; order Araneae; family Araneidae; genus Araneus; species Araneus ventricosus. The sequence goes on from BGPR01000201.1 coordinate 798,319, forward strand.
ATACTAAGGATATGAGATAGAAAATATGTTCCTTGCAGAGTATTAAAAACATATTGCAAAAAATGCAATAACAATCTTTCTGAAAGTAATATCTGCATTTAAATGCCAACTTCCGGTTATTTAATTTGCATTTCCCGGTTTTCAAATTCTGATAAAGCATTAAATATATTTGCTTCTAATTCGCGAAGACAAAAAAATCGAACGTGCTTTATATAGGTAAATTCATGGGCAATCCAGTAAAGAAGAGTAATAAAAAATATTTTTAGCTCGAAAATTAAATTTTTAACATGTTCGAATACTTTCAAGATAAATGTATGATGCATTTGGTATTAATGACAAATCTACATAGCTATTAAACACTTAATAATAGCAATCCTTGCCATCTGCTTATACTTTGAACTTGCCAAAGGCCAAATATCAATATGATAGAAGATCACTATAATATACTGTACAATTTGAAGAATGGATTATACGTATGCATGAGACGATATATGAAAAAAGTTGAAATATTAAGGAAGTCCTTCAAAAAATGAATCATGACATATATCAATATATTCTTTTGAATGAGCATTGTCACTCATAAAAATGAAATCAGGGTCATCGTTATTCCGAAAAAGGCAAACACGGCTCTCTATGATCTCGTCTATATACCCCAGAGCAGAAACAATGCCTGTGCCAAAACCTGGTTGTCTGTGGGCCAAAATAATCACATATCCGGTGCAATAGAGGTGCCTCTCTAATATACTGGAGAAGTGTAATTCAAATAAAAATTTGACAGCAATCAATGGTTAGGATGAACTTTGGTCCGAAACTAGTGTGACAGTTTCGAAGAAATAACGACAAAGATATGTTTCAAATTGTATCAAATTACACTATTGACTTATATTTTCAGTCATTTCATTTCTATTGCATAATTATTTTAGGAACAGTATATTTAAATTTTTTAATAAATATTGTTATACAAATATAAATTGATGAACATACTGATAATATATGACTTATTAAACTTCATATTATATCTGGTCACAAATCTCAAAAAGACACAAAATTTGACACTGAGACAAGATTGAGTACTTCTTCCGTTTTCAGCTCTTTTGTGTATAATACTTGTAGCCTCTTTCAACAAACCATTGAACTACTATTCTTGTTTTCTCACATTAACAATAAATCTTCCCGTCACACATGTGCCGAAACACTAGGATAAGGGCGTTAACTTTTTTATACGGTCTATGTATCTATTATGCTATGGAGTCCCCACAGTTTCGTTTCACAAGGGGGGGTTAAACTATAATAGCATTGCAGTAAGACAGTCATACCAGCCCATACGCTGAAGAAATCTATCTGCTGGCAAAGTATCTATATTGCTAGCAAGGAAAAGCTAAATACCATAAAACTGCAAGTGATCTTCGAAAACTTGTTTCAGTAACAATAACATGCAGCTACCAAAAGTAATCGACAAAGAATATTTCTTACCAAAGACATCCATTTTCTTTTCAGCTGCCACTGTCTGAAATTCAGGTGCTTCAGCCGACACTTCACACCTGTAGGTTCCACCGCTGTTCAGATCCACGTGTCTCAAATATACAGTCTGGCTACCAGATTTTGAAAGCTGTGTAAGATAGGTTTCGTTATTAGAGATTCAAAAGCAGATATAGAAATTTTATATAAGTTCAAAAAATGATTTTACAGATATCTCAGCATAAGACATAAAAGCACTAGAAAAAAAATATTTGTAGTGAAAACCAAACCATGACAATATATTTTTATGCAAAATTAAAATGTATGTGACATTGCATTTAAGGAACTCTCATATAAAATCTATCTATTTTTTTATATAACTTATTTTATAACTCTGAAAATTTCTTTCTTAAATGCATTTGCAATTAAACACAAAATTTTTAAACTTAATCCTCTAATCTTGCATCGTAATCAATAAACTTTCGAAATTATGCTGTAAATAAAAGGAAATATATTGAAATTGTATTTATGTAAAATAAAGCAAATATAGTTCATATAGAAGTTCAACCTTAAAATAACTTTTCGTTTACTTTTCAGTGAAGAATTATTACAAATACATTAAATAACCATTGGAACAGAAAAGGACAAACCAGTTATACAGACTTTAGTTCATAGAAAGGTTCGGGACAAAGTTCACGTCTTGCCGATTCCAGGAAAATACTCCCGTCGACAAAACAAGTACGTGCAGTTTTTCGCTTCTTGTTCACTTCTTTATAGTGAAACTAAATACAAGGCCTGATTCGAATATCATTCAGACATAAATTAGCGGCGCTTAGCGGCAAATTTAAAAACACCTATTTGTAGGTTCCACAAATAGAAGTTTCATTAAGAGCCAAGAATATGGGTCACACATCAGTCAATAAGTTGATGATAATTACGTATATTGCATCCTAAAAGTTAATTTACAGGTATTTATAAAATGGGAATATTGCACTTTTTATTGGAAAAAATAAATTAGAAGGCATTCCGATGGAGTTGTGCGACTTCTTAAAATTCCAAACTAAAAGCATTTTACATGATTTATTTTCTATTGTTAAAGTAAATTTTCGCTAGAAATATTTGCTAAACTTCTCAATTGGATATATAATTTATTACTCAATTGATTCTGAAGCTATCTGAAGACATTTAGCGATGAATGAAGTCAGTCGTTTCCACAGCGTTTTAATATAGATCTCCACCAAGAATTACACGCATAATGGAAAGTCGGATATTTTATGGGGACGATATTTTATTTGTCTTCTTCAATAGATGTTGATATTTTTTGTTTCCGTTTACTGAAGTTACAAAGATGACGTGCCTAAAGAAACCTATGATTCTGGTGCATTAATTGAATGACTACCTTGCGTTGTAAAGGTTTGTTCATCGATAAGGAAAAGTTGATATTAGTTGCTCTTCTCCAGGGAAAAATTAAAAAGAGTGTTTAAGCTTTGAATTGAAATGTATCAAAAACATTATTATATAGAAAAGTTGAACTGATAAATGGTGTATTATTATTAATTTGGATCTTATCTTCTATATCCGCAGTCGAATAGAGTGTATCTGAGTTCGACAAAAGTAAATTTAGATTCTTTGGAATGAAATCAATCGTGAAAAAATTCGAATAATAGTTTTTTAAAGTACAAGGTGGGTCAAACATGATCGAGACTGATTTGTTTACAAACGCCGCAATGCAACTGTGCGACCTTGAGAAAATGGAACCACAACCTCCAACCTCCTTTCAACTCGGTTTGGAACCTGTTCAGTCCTATCTGGATGCTTCTAGAGCGTTCATTGAACAGAAGGTACCGTGGAGTGTGGAACAACGCACTGTGATCGAATTCCTAGTTGGAGTTGGTTATGGGTGTGAGGTTTAAAATAATACCAATCACCCCATTTGAAGTAACACATCTATGTATTAGCACTATGTTGACAGAAAAGAGATGATGATGCTGAATATTTTACAGATGATAATGAACTGTGTTTTAACATTGAAAATAGGTAGTCGTCGGAGAGTTCACAATGCTATCATGTCGAACCACTGTACTCAGACAATCCTTAGGCTTGACCACCTCGTGCGGTCAGTTGCTTAACATTGAAATCTGGAATCTCCCCCTCGCGGGACATCAAGGCAGTTGAAGTCTCCTACGCGAGAACTTGCCTTTCTCCATCGATCTCACCTTCCGTCTGACCTATGACTCCAAGTGACATAGAACCATTGTAGCATGGGAGTCGCTGCGCCATCTGGTGGCAGGAACAAATCCCATAGCGAGATGTTGTCTTCTGAAATTCACCACAGACTCCAACAACAGCATAGGGAAGAGTGTCTCTCACGACCCCGTATGAGACACATTACATGAGTGGTATAAGTCTTGAGAAAGGGCTACCTGTTGCAAGGTATTCGGTCTGCAGACAACAACGCCGTCATACAGACTTTTTGGGAGTGGATAGCCAAAAGCCTTTTTTGAAAAGAGCATCAGGATGCTTCCACAACGTTGAAAAAAGTGTGCCGATTACGGAGGAGAGTGCAATAAAGATTGCCATGTGTAAACGTTTGGAAATAATGTTTTTCTTTTTTAAAAAATCAGTCCAGGACACATTTGAAATAACTTGTAACATTCAACCATTTTGTTAAAGAGTAATTATTTATATGTCATACTCTGATTGCGTCTAGTCTTCATGATCACCGAATTTTATACGTCTGTTTCTGTTTCCCTTTGAACCAGTGCATATAAAATCGTAGATCATGTAAACTTATAAAGCAAGCAGCTAACTTAAACCATGGCGTTATCTGTAGTTCAGATGTATTTCATGTCACATGATATTTTGTCATATAAATGTGACTTACAATTCTAAGTTAGTTCTTAAAATATTATTTCCTTGGCTAAAGGGTTATGAAAGGCAAGAGTAGAGCAAACTGAACACCACAAATGAGTTTTAGTTTTTAATCTATTATCTATTTTTCTAAAACATTATTTCAAGAGCATTTTCTGTTAAAATAATTACTATCTGAAATACTTTAAATTGAATACTGGTTGAATTGATTAAGTGGTGATAAATAAAGGAACAGCTCAAAAAGCATATAATATGACATTTATTAAATGAACCTTTCAAGAGAGACTTACTTGAGATTTATCATTATATTACATTTAATATGCCAATTATACATTAATAAATCTCGGTAATCAAGTAAAGGTATTCAGGAATTCGTAATAAGTAAACAAAATATTCTATAAAAACAATTTTTATATAAAATATATGCAAAACTTGATGCCACTAAAATCATGCTTACTTGGTTTTTACATAATGCACTTTTTATTTATATTACACTCGAATGCCTCTATATGTCGCGAATATTGCGTCAGAAAAACTTTAGATCATGAAGTAAATATTTATCTAAAAGTCACCAAAAATCTCATTCTTAAATAAAGTAAATACGAAATTCTAAATCCATCGCGTGATGTCGAAATATTTTTATAAGTTATTTACCGTAAACTCACCAAATAAATGATAAATAATTTTGTTAAATAAGAGAAAATCAAAAGGCTCACATCAATGGAAGTGATACATTTCCCCCTTTGCGTCTACTTGTGAGGCACGAATTGATTTATTGTAGAGTTTATCTATAGTTCGTGTATGATAGTTTAACATTAATGTTTACTTTGCGGCAATGTAAATAAAATTTTATCGTCACATTATTAAGAAAAAAACAACTTCTCACTTTATTTTCCTTTGAAGGGTTTTTTTGGATGAAATAAAGATATTCAAACTGGAGAAGGACATAATATTTTGCTGGAGAAGTGCTGAAATATGTTTTGAATGTTACTTACCATAAACACACAAAATAAATGATAAATAATTTTAATAAATATAAAATGCCAATTGACTCATTGCAATGCAGGTGAATTACTATTACATATGCTTGTACAATCACGAATTAATTCTTTGTAGAGTCATTGTCTGTGTACCATTATTCTTTGCTTTGTGGTAAATTAAATAAAAGTTTATCGTCATTAAAAAGAAAATAAATGAAAAAGAATCCTCTATTTTCACTTTCTTTTTAAATGTTATTTAAATGAAACGAAGATATCCTAGCTGCAGAAAGGCGTGAATTAGCTTATTAAGCAAATAAGTTCCACCAATGAACGAAGGTAACTTCATTGAGACGTGGAAATGTCTTTTCCATCTCTTTGAAAGTCATTAATTAATTCTTTCAAGCTAAGTCCACTAGACAATTATTATTAGCTTGATAACTTTGTTTGCCTCTCTTCTTAATTAATTATTTCTTTGAGTAAATTAATTTCGACCTCAGACGTTTATTTAAGAAGGGAATCTCGCTCGTGGGGAATTTTTTGTTCATTAATTCCCAAGATTTAATTCCTTTTCAGCGGTATTGATTAATATATAACTGCAATTGAGGAAGAGAAGTCATTTAATTAACTGATTATTAACCGCCTAAATGTCTTATAAAGGTAGACTTGTTGTTCCAAATCAAACTTTAAAATCTTGTTCGGAATATAAATGGATTCATTATTAAATGTCATCCGAAAATGGGGTTTTTATTTGTTTTTATTGATTGAGGGTTCCATTAGAATTTTCGGATTGTTTTGGTAAAAAGGTATTGTTTTTCTTTCTTTACGTTCTTTCCTACCTTGATTTTCTTTCCATTGTTTTGATTTAGGATGTAATTTTATGATAATTTTTTATTATTTTTCGTTTGGGAAGTGTTAATCAATAGTAAAAATCATTTTTCATTTCAGTGGAATTCTTTAAGATATTTTATTATTTTAAGGCTACGTTTTTGAAAGATATATTTCGATTGAATGATTGGATTCAAAAAGTGTAACCCATCCTTTCTTTCTCTGATCGTCTCAAAGCATTTCTGGTGACTATTTTCTGCTTAGGCCGGAAGATCTGTCATATGGTGATAGATTTTATTTTTTCATATCCTATACCAAGTCTTATACAAGATTAGCAATTAAACTCTGGGATTGCAGAAATTCAATATTTTAAGATCTTTTAAAAGTTTCGAATCATATTTGGAATATAGGATTACATGCTTTTCTCATAAATATATTTGAAACTCTCACAGAGATTTCCAACCGTAGAATAATTCCAACAGAGTAATGGGATTCAGGAAACGAAGGGTTAATTAATCATAGGAAATGCTTCGCCATCTATTAACATGACTGTCCACTATGGCGACCTTAATAAGAGTGCAAAGAAAAAAAGAGGTGTTTAATACATAGTGAAACCCACTTAGCGAAATCTTCAACTTATGTTTAAATAACCATTTTGTGCAGCGTGAAGAGATCTGAGAAGTTGGTTGTGATTCAAATTGTTTCTAGATTCTTGATTTCTTGACGATTTTAACTTGTTCAACAAGGAAATGAGGTTGATAATGGATACGATAAGCACGAATTTGCATATGACACTTAAGGATCCATTATGTGAAGAACTGATATGCCAATGAAGGCTTCAATGTCCTAATAAGCAAATAAAATAATAATATTAAACGTAAAAAAAATCTAAAATAATAAAATTAGAAAATTAGAAAGAAATGAAAAAGAAAAGCAAGTAGAAAAGAAAGAAAGTTTCATTTTGTTTCATGGTGCTTCAATGTCCTAGATACTTCATTCTATATAATCTTGGAGCAGATCTTATAATAAAACCCTGATTGTCAAGTTATCGCTAGATATTATAAAAGCCAATAGTTGTTTCGAAAGAGTAGAGGTTTGTTATGTTATTGGTGAACGAACGACAGAGATGTGAATGATATATGAAGGAAATTGTTGTAAGGAAGAGAAGAGAATGAATTAATCAACAAATGTGATTTGTTGGTTATCTTTTGGTTAAAAGACATGGTTCTGCTTGTTGATGATGTCAAGTAATCCTTGTTTCAGGGAATCTCAGAAGCTACTTATGACATGGAGTGAGATAACACCGATAACGGATTGGGCAGCTACTTTGGATGCCAAGATATAATGAGAGAGTTATGTTTGGCTCTAGTGGATTTAATTCCTTGAACTATCTATTTCCGTGATTTTGTGAATTTTTACATAAACGAGTGACTGCGTTCTTCATTTTGACCTGGAATCTTTCATTTCAGAAACCATCAGAATCATTCTCTTCATACCCTAACTCTTCCAATCATATGGTATAAACTATCAAACTGGTAATTTTTTTTCTTTAGAGGTGATGTAGATTTGTATGTATTTCAAGTACCAAATTTTTTGTGGCAGGCAGATAACCTGAACTTACAATAATTTCAATAGCTTCTAACTGCTTTTGATATCTTAATCCATGTAGTTTAATGTATCTTTTCAATTTTACCTAAGTAGGAATAAGTTGTATGAGTTGAAATGGTAACAATAGATTTTGAAAAGGAATTGCTTAAAAACAATAGAGAGAGTAATAAGATAGTTAAATGCAAATAGTATCTTTTTCTTTACTGTCGCATAGCATGTCTACTCATTTGCATTATATATTTTTTCAATGGAATATAAAATTTGCTGATATTGAAATAAAATTTCATTAAAATCGATAGGTTCGAAAAGAAAATACCATGATATAATTAAATTTTTATATATTTCTTCAAACTTAAAAGTTATATATAATTACAGAGAAATAATCTATTCAAATTCGAATACTTAAACTACCTTTAAAGTAATTCGTTGAAATCATTTTAACTCTGCATAATGAATCATTTTAAGCAACATAAATTAAAAAGAATGATATTTTCGACTAATATTTAATTAAAAAGCAGAATTTAAATGAAAGCACTAAACATATCTATTCATTAGATTTTAAAGAATCTTAACATCGTATATTAGCGAGACGGAAATTTAGCACACATATTAAATAATTGTTCTTCTAGGAAAATAATTGTTACTTGGGAAAATTAGTTCTCAGTGTTATAAAGCCAACATAGTCAATTAAGGAAATGCGTCTCAGCAGAACGTAATGTTAATAACATGCAATTTAATTTAAAGACAATTAAATAGGCACATTCGCCATTGAACTTTAATCAAATTCAAAGTGAAAAGTAGCTTTTGCTCTAATTCTACGTTTGATATATTTGTTTAAATGTTTACTCAAACTTTATGTATTGACGTAAAATTAAAAATTAATTTCCTCAGAAGCAGCAGAATTGTCATCTTAAAATGCATTTCTGTTTAATTGTGAATGTAAATTGAAAAATAGAAGAAAAATAATTTATCCTAGAGAAACTAGGAGCTTAAGCTACAATGAGATTCACAATTTCCAAGGTAAATATAAAAAAACTAGTTTATCATGCGCAGAGAATCTGCGTTCGGTTATAAGCATACCATGATTTTCCTGACTCTTCTAGAGTCAAACTGGGGATTCAACTCTGCAAGAAAATTTCCCAAATAAAAAAAAGGCGCCAAGTAGTGCGCGCATAACAGAAAAGTAGGCAATATACACTGTTCACAACAGTAAGTTTCATCATGAATTTGTGAACAGAAATGATTTTATTTTCACTAACTTAAACTAATTTGACGATGATCTAAACATTCTCTACCTCACCTAAAGCATCTGCTTCATTTCTAACTTATTTCTTTTGAATAATTTCATCCAAAGTTTCATCATATTGTAAGGTATATTGTGAATTATTCAGCTTAAATACATTGTTTTTGAGGAAAGGTTATTTTAATCCAGAAAGAATAGAGTAACAGCCTATGTGTATGAAGTTATGCCTGACGTGGAGGAGGCTACAGCTTTTGTTTTGTAAACAAACCGATCGTTGCCAACAGCAAAGTAGAAATTAACCTCTTTTCTGTTTCACTTACCTTACCGTTTTATATATATAAATTTCAAAATGCTGAATAGCGGTTTCGGACCAAGAAGCCTCATTGCTGAGCCAATGTTTTGGCGCCACATGTTCTTCTAAGCATTCATGCAAACCTTTAGAGAAATAAATGTCTTATTACAAAAGAAGTTTTATTGCATGTTCTTTGTAATATTAAATTCATATCTTAAGTATTCACAGAAAAATAATATCTGGAAATCATAAGTTTTATGTGTTTTTCTCAGCAGTTTAGTTCCAGAGAATATTATTCCATCATGCCACATTTCACGAAAATTGGCTTTCAAATTAAATGTTATTTTAACTATTCGCATAATATATGCTCTTAAAGTATTTTACATTTTCTTCGCATTAAATTCTTTCATGCCAATAATCAAAGTTCTAATAAAATATATCGGCGTGATAAGGTTCGCAAACTACCATAATAAATTTTCAGAAATTAGATTTGTTTCAAAAGGCTTCTTCATACATCGAACTGATCTTCAAGCACGAAGCAAAATATACACTAAAGGCAAAAACTAGCCAAATTCTTTTAACAAATAATTCCACTTTCCAGAATGAAATCTGCGATAAACTCTTCCCGTCCCCAATAAGACTTATAATTCATGGCAAAACGTAATGAACCCAATTTCCAGACTCATGATTCGGGCAATATTTCAAAAACTCAAGACTTCAAAAAATACACATCGAAAAATACGCCACACAGTTTTTTCTCTTCTTATTTCATTTTCCTATTTTTCATTTCAGATGGTTCTTTTCTATCAGCTTTATTCTATTTCAGCTGCTGCAGCAGTACCTCTGTTATTTTAACGTTTTTCCGATTGTTTTTTCCATCATGCTGAAATGAGATACGCTTTTCTCATTTGTTTTACCACCGGAACAACTTGTCTTGGTTCTCTTAAGAAGATATTTGTCCACCAACACCACCTGAGCACAATTTTCTGAGTTATGTTTTCCGATTTTTATTCTGGGAGGAAAAAGACGAAGAAAACGAGCGTTGTCCTCTCTAAATGCATACAATATTGGATTGTTTCAATAATAAAATGAAAACACATGAATGAGAAAAAGGCCTTAAATTGGTTTTGTTGAGATGAGCAGGCATTCATGAAAATCATTCTAACTTTTTTTGGTATTTTTTGAAGTGTAGGATTCATACAAAAATTTGAATCGGAAAATTTCTTGCTAAATGCTAATTTATAGATGATTTTAGGAATGTCATCTATTTTAAGGAATATAACTTTCAATATATGTAAATGCCAAAGATCGATTGTAAAAATTTGCCTATCTAATAAATTGTCTTTCCCGGAAACTCAGCACATCATGGTTAGTATGAACATTTCTGTTGCGTTATTTTTTATGAGTATTTTTGTACAAACGCATAATAGAAAGCAATATGGAATACTGGTTAGGATTCACGGTTTTAAGATTTACAGTTAGCAGTTCATTTCATGTCTTCAAATTAAATTACAGCATTTTTAGTCTCAGTAATGTTTTTGAAGATTTGTCAATTGCAGTAGGAATGCTTTTTGATTCAGGTTTGAGGACTGGATTTAAGTTAAGATAATCACAAGGTTTAAGTAAAGTTTAAGCAGGGATAAGGATTATGAACGTTAACGTAACGTTAGGATAATGGAAAACATCCGGCCATTCTAGAATTCCAGGTCCCGAATGACCGTATCGCAACGATAATAACAAGGATACTATGGTTAGTTACAAAATGACCATCAGCAGGCTCTGTAGCAATCCCTTAGATAACCCTCCTGGAACTACATCCAATCATGGAAATATAATCAACAAAATCACACCTCCATTAATGTACCCCCAGGGAAGGTGCGAAACTGCTTACTTATCTTGCAATTTCTCACTCCTGTATTTGATGTACCTCTCCGGAGGGACTAAAGTTCAGGTAAGGATATGAGATCGGTAGCTAATGGTCCGAATACGGAATAAGACATTAAAATGAATTATCCCCCCTTCCCTGGCACCGGGAAATTTGAAAGACAGCCACTGAAATAGCTCGAGTACTGAGGCCGGAATTCTAGTAGCCATCACCTGCTACGGCCCAACCCCTCCCGAAGGAGGTACATACTATCACTACAGGGATGATTCAGTCCTCTCACTACTGTACAGTACACCCTGGAGAAGCAATATAGACTTACTTATACAGTGGCTTCTCATCACGTACTGTTGGTACGCCCCGAGGACGAGGTATAAGGAATGGGCATGCTTATGATAAGGATTGCTATTGACTTCAGGATTTATAAAGTAAATATCTAAGATTTGAGTTTAGCAATTTTTTAGTACGCGAATAATTATTTTTTTCCATTAATGCTATGACATGAACTGTCCAAAAAATTGGAAAATATTCACTAGTTCACAACATTGTCATCGGTAGTCATTGGCTAATTTTAACGTCTATCAAAACAAGCAATCCATGCTCTAACGATACTGAAGCAGCACCATGAATTTGATTTTACCAAGAACATCACATGTCGAATACGTATGCAAATGTTTTTAACAGGCCGCATATAGATATTACAATCCAATATCATTGTGCGAATTACTTATAGAGTTACTGCGACCTGGACATTGACGATCATCCTTAACACAAGAACCCACCGTCTTTGACAAGGGAACGATTCCCGGAGCTGTGACACATGAGACCGTCAAAAAACCACCCAAGAGTTCGAGCCGGCACTCCTGTATTTTGCGATACCATATCATGTTGGAGGCGTATTTCTCTTTTTTATTCGTATGTTTGTTTTGATTACACATATTAAATTATTTCCTGTACACGCATTTATGCGTTTTTATTTAACTTACCCTGTTTAATGTTTGTAAAGATGGGATATTGTAATCGATTTTTCACTCGCTTAGTGACGTGCTAGGTTTTGAAATTTGTACACTTGTGTATTCTCAATGACAATACAGTAACATTCACTTACTCATCAATTAATATAATTATTAAATTAAATTATGATTCCATACAGGTGATACCATCTGGTAGTGAATTTGACGAAAAAAAAATTAAAATTAAAGACTAAAAGTAGATTATATTAAATTTCGCCAAAACCAGACTGTATTTGCGAGAGGATTATACAAGTCGTCAACGTCAAAACTGAATCTAAAACCAGAGATGTGAACTGAAACTTTTTATATTACGCCCTTTTTTTGCTTCTTCCTTGAAGTACTTGTTATATATATGTCACCGTTAAGGTGTATAATTAGAATAACTGATCAAGTCAGTTAAAGTGCAAAATAGATTATTTATTTTATACTTTATCTAGTTACGCTATGAATTAACTAGGTATTCTATAGAATAACTAATGATAGACCGTTAAAGTGTAAAATAAACAATCTGACAATAAAACAAGTCCGTTTTTCTCATAAATTACACACTGATTGCAAATCAGCCATAACCGTTGGAAAATTAAAACCACTATAAGACTGTCACAAAACAGTAATGTCGCTTTCTTTCCATATTAGTCTTATAGTTGGGAAGAGAGATTTACAGGAATACGTATTGGAAGGAAGTCAATGACAATCGACCTTGGCGACCGTTTAAGTAACTTGGAGACAAATTTGGAGAGAAAATGAAGGTTTCAAAATTAACAGGATTTTCTCGGTATCTCTATTAGGAACGAAGTTATGGACTAATTCCACTATAGAAGCAGATTCCTTACATTCAATGAGCTAGCGATGCTACTTGGTTCCGGCTCCCGCTGCTAGCGAAGTCGTAGGATGTTTATTAAAGTTATAAACTTTTTCCCGGTACCCCACTTTAAATGGTGGCAGGCATCGCGAAATAAATTTTCCCTGCTTCATGTGAGTATTTAAAAAACGCAGATTCCTTACATCCAATGAGCTAACAAATCTACTAGGTTCCGGCTCCCGCTTCTGGCGAAGCCGTAGGATGTATTTTAAAGGATGTGTTAACAAATTTGCTATGTGCCCATTTCAGATGCCGCAGGCATCGCGAGCTTAATTATTCCTACTTCTTTTGCGTAATTAAAAAACACAGATTCCTCATATTCAATGATATGATATAGCGAAGCTACTATGTTCCGGCTACCGCTACTAACGAAGGAGAAGGATGTTTCTTAAAATTAAAAAACAATCCAGTGCCCACTTGAGATGCTGAAAATACAAATAACCAATTTAACTAACAAATAGGTTGAATCATATCGGCTATTTTACACTTTAACGATGTGTGGACCGTTATTCTATAGATAACTAGTTAAAGTGCAAAATAAAAGTTTATTTTACAGTTTAACTGGCTTATTCTATAGAATAACTAGGTATTCTACAGAATAACGGATTTCATACTTAACGGTAGCATATACATTCTTTAATCCAAGGAGGATTGTTCAGCATTAATATTTGTGAACTGAGTTCATATTCATGTATTTAACTAATTGCAACTTACCAATTACCATGGAAGAAGCAGAGCTCCTTGCAACAACACAAAAGGTAGTCCTATTTCGATATTGTTAAAAATAGAAGAAATTATTCTTTACGAACTTCCTTTATTTAATACGCTATTTTATCATGTTCTGGAAAATAAAATAATTAAATTCTTTTTGATTTAGAAAGCAGAAACTAAGATTGATATTTAATTATATTATGTAACGAGCAATCATTTTCTTTAATTGTTATCTGTATGTAGATATTATATCCTTATCTTTTTTTCATCTGGATGTAATAATTATCACTTTGAAAACTAAAGCATCATCAAACCATTTATAAAGCAGAAAACAAAACTAATAATTCTATCTTAATGGGATTGAAAATCCGGAAATGGAACTGGCTCAATTCCTTTTTGGAGTCTCCAATGCATGCAAATGAATCAAGAAGCCAAACAATGAGATCTAAAAGTAACAATGACGACAGTGATTCATCGTCATGGATTTAAAACTCTTTGTGCCAGAGCAGAAGAAGCTTTTAAATAGTCCAAGAGATTTAGAGGCATGACGCCCACACCGAGAGTTCCTTTTTTGGAATGGAGTTAAAGTATTAAAGATCTTAACTGAGAATAGTTGTTTATTTCCTACCTGAAATAGACTACAGAATTTCTAAACAGCATTTTCAATCAAGCGTCTGAATCTGTTTAAATTGAATTCAAGCAAGAAAAATGAATGTTTATTCTTAATGAAACAATCTAACAAAGTACACTATAGATTTTCACTTGACTATTCATCTATTAAATAAACAGAAGTCAAATGATGTTTCGAGTTTTTCAATATTGTCTGTTCAAAAAATACTTCAGTTAATTAATCAGAATATTTTATGAAAAAAAGTTGGCTTAGTTGCTTTCAAAATAATATTTTGCCTTAAATACAATTTATAGAATTTCATGAATTCAGAAAAACAGTTCTTATAATTCATAATAAAACGACAAGAATCTAATAGTTTAATAATCAAATGAATTTTTTAAACAGAAGGGGAAGCAAAATTTAATTATATTGTGTTTAAATTTAATAGAAAATAGGAATATTTATACGTATTTAGTTTCAGAATCAAGAAGATATGAATTAATGAGAAAAAATATATTCAATATGCGAGCAGTTATTTTTCCTGCTCTTTTGAACTTTAGGTTATGACATTTCTTGACAAACTTAATTAAGCGGTGTCCACATTTCTTTTTTAATTAAAATTTAATACATATGTATCAGCTACTGCTTATAAGCTTTTATTTGCTGTTATGGCAAAATATAGAATATGAAATATATAGCAGGAAAAAGATACATCACATTATTCATCATTTTCTATAATATTTTAAGAAATGCAATTATTATAAAGTCAACTAGTTGGATTCTTATTGAGATGAATATACGTATTGTCAGATTAAAATAAGAAAGATATATAAAAGTTAGTTAATTAAATTTATTCGTTCTCAAGAGTATTTACTTAAACTATTTTATCTAGAGAATGTAAAAATAATTTTCGATATAAACATCTGTTTTCAGCTTAACACTTTCTAAGGCCGTGGTAAGAATACTTTCCACCAAATTTATCAATTTTTAAGGTTGGCGTGAGTTCCCGCGAAATTTTTCGATGAAACAGAAATTTAGATTTTCCAGTTTCTTATCTTAAACTAAAGAAAGGGTCTTGACTTGGTAATAAATTAATAAAATTAATTTACAGATACGTATGTCGTCCAATAAGCTAAATGAATTTCTTTCCTTAAATTAACATCAATCCAAAAGTTATTTCATTATAACACTACTAGAAAAAAGTAGTCCTTTAAAGGGTTAACAAACTCTGGCACACGTTGAATTTTATTTCATTATTTTGAGATATCGTTTCAAAAATGGGACCTCTAAGATTCATAAACATTAAATATATTGAAAGATTTTACTGAAAAATAACACATGCAATAATCATTATTAATTATTGTACAGTCTAAAATGTGAATTTTATCAAAACATTCCAAGCTGAAGTCTGTTGAGCGAATCTTTTTTGAAAATTCGTCTTTGGTTTAAAACAACAAAAAGTTCTAATCACGAAATACCATGCAGATATGCGGATTTACATACTAGATCTGGTCATAAGAAAATGACGGGATATTCCTAAAAAAACGTTTCATACTATGAGAAAGGCTGAAATTTTCAGAAGCATTTTTTAAAATATACATTTTAATATTGCACTTCAATGCATTAAATTTGTTTCCATGCAAAATAGATTCCAAAATATCGGGGATATTTAAGGATGTCTTTAAGATTAGGGTTAGTAAACAACGAAGCATAAACGTATTAGTGTTAGAAAAGAACGAGGAATGATATATAGGAACCAAAAGAGTTTACCACTAACGGATTATTTAATTTAGTTTTCTAAATATTTTTTACAATTTTTTCTAGAAATCTTCATTGATGTTTGTAGTGAGAATTTTTGCATTGAAAAGATTTTATTGAATTATTTATGAATCACAATGGAATGACCTATGATAAACGTGGATAGACTGTGACAATTTAATTTCTAAATCCATTGTGCAACTTCCGTGAGGGCAAAGAAAATAATGTCTAGGTACAACATAAGGCAGCTTACGTTTAGACGTTAGATGTCATGTGGAGTTACATTTTCCACGTAAGTGTTCCATCACTTGAACTGAACCGAAGTAGACACTGACACATATTTTATGTCTACTGAGTAGTAGACTTTCATACGTGACAAAAGATCTTTGGTAAAATCTGAATATACCACAACTTCTATTTTGTTGAAGTAAATGACACTTTAGGAGATATTTAGAAAGAGTTGTATATTATATTAACAAGAGATTTACAAAATTATAATAGGTGACCATATCTATATAATTTGATCAGGGCGCCATTCTCTTAACAAATAACGATGCAAATAGAAATAACGGAGCTTTTATACACCAATCCGTCTCTGTCAAAAGAATTTTCAAAAATGAAATTTAAATTTAGAATAATTTTTAGAATGTCATCTTTAATTTCCCAACACAAAACTTTATCGGTAAATTTCATATCAGATGTTAAAAAATAAAATTTTGAATTATATTACTTTAGCAAGAAAAATTCAACACAACAAATGGAATACATAAGTGTACATATCTAATTAGATCTTTGCAAGGTCTCATAAAAGATTCTAAACGAAATATCCATACACCTATCCGTCTCTATCGCAAGAAACTCTAAAATTGAGATTGAAATTCACAGAAACATTTTCAGAATATCAACTTTAATTTCCCAACACAATACATTATATTTCCCCTCTCTCAAAAGGGAGTCCAAAATGTCATGAAGATTTAAGATCGGAAAGTTTATTCCATGTTTATATTAGAAAAGAACGGAGGGTGAGGGAGGAGGGGAAGAAAAATGCGCGTCTAAGTAGCGAATTGAATTTAAATCCTTGTTCATTTCGAACCGGGGCGTCTTTCTAAGTCAAGTCAATATTTATCTTCTCACCAAGCCACTATTAAGTTTGACGTCTGAAAGCTTAAAAGCCATCACTTTAGCATAATAGAAAAGCCAAACGGAGCGAGCGAAGAACGTGTCGCGATCCCTTTCAATGATTTAAGCCGATAATAATGAGAAGGAAATCCCGAGTCAAATACGAGAGCTGCCTGATGGAGTGGTTTCATCAGAAAAAAGAATTGGATCGGTTGGAAATTTCTGATAATCTTTTCATTCGTGAGCTGTTATTTGAATCTGGAATTGAATAATCGGATGTCATTGCAGAAATTATAAGACTCTGATTTTACGTAAGGTTCAATTAGGGGACAATCGTTTGGAGAATAATAGTTGTCGTTTAATTAGTTGTTACCAGTGGTTATTGAATTATTACGATATTTACTGGGAATAGGGATTAATGTTTCTTGATTTTAAGCAGCATAGTTATGAAAAGAAATAATTAAGAAAGACTGGATTTGGTTGTTAAATCGCAGATCTTTTTAAAAGCTACGTTAGGGTTATTTTAAAACAAGCTTCGCCTTTTTTAATTGGTAGGGGAAAGTGGGGTAAAACCGGGTACATAAGACTCGAAGGCCTGTTGGAGCTAAACTATTCGACATAGAGTTTGTTAAATCTTACTAAAATATTCATTATTTATCAGAGTGCAATATATATTTCAGGAAAAGTCATAGTTTTACTACTTTTTTTACTAATGATTTTTTTGTAGAAAAAGTCGAACCACCCTGTTTTACCCTACTAGTTGGGTAAAACCGGGTACACATGTTAACTCTATGAGAAATTAGAGAAAACTATATTTTCGGTGTAAAAGTAGCATATATTTTATTTTATGTGAAAATTTAATAATAAAACATTTTTTTAAGATTTAACAATAGTTATAATAGTTGACAGTTTACGAAAAAAACGACGTTTTAAAATTTAACAACAATTACAATAGTTGACAATTTAAGAATAAAGAAATTTTTTTTCAGATTTAGCAATAGTTACCGTAGTTGACAATTCAAGAATAAAGACAATCAATTTAAAAATATTTGCAAAATTCGTATCTAAATTGATTATAAAAGATGTAGGAATGAAACAGGGAACATAGTAATGCCACTTGGGTATTGAAACACTGCTGGTTTGGAAATTACAATAGAGAATAGCGACAAAATGAAATGTAAGAATCTAACAAATGTTGTACAAAACAAGAAATTGGAAAAACGTAATAGACTTATTGGGTTCTCTTACTATTTTAGTGATCCCAATCAAAAAGCATAAGAAGAAAAATAATCCAATCCAAAAGCAAAAGAAGAAAAATATATTCTAAGTAATTGTTTCTTCTTTAAAATTCAAGCTAACAAAGAGACGAACTTAGTCGAAATAATAAAACCAAAGATTGCAAAGACTTCGAGCAGAAGATTTTTCAATTTACATCCATTTTAAGTTTTATCTTAGAAAAAATGAATAAAAATCGTTTATTTGCTACCTAGGAAATAATGGAATAAATAAATTTCAATTCTTTTAAAAATTTTGACTAAAATTATTCTTTGTATTATTTGAAATAATCACAAAAATAGAAAATATTGGAAATCGGAATAAGTTGGAAATGCTTTCTGTAAGATCATTCGATCCAAAGGTCAAACAGGAATGGCCCTCACAAACTACCAACTATCTCACAATCTAAGATTATTCTCTTGGGCAGGGTATCCGTAGTTTCCCCTAGTACCCGGTTTTATCCCTCTAGAAATACCCGAGTTTACACCTAGCTCAGAGGTTATAAAGAATGAAATAGAACCACAAAATTGTGTTACTAAATGTTTATTTATTGATAGGATAAAAATCCTTAGTAAACATACAGTAAGCCGGACTAAATATAGTTTTTTTTATAATTGTAATGATGAATAAGTAAGGATAGTTTAAGAAGAAAAGAACATTGGAGAGTTGACGTCATAAAACAAATAAATCTTCACAGATGAAGTGAATTAAACAAGAACAACATGGCATCTATGACCATTCATTTTTCTTCACTAGTGGAGTATAATTCAGAATTTGTCCACTAGGAAGGAAAATTAATTACGCCAAAATCAAGGTACCCAGTTTTACCCCTCTCTCCCCTATCTACTACCAGGAAAGACAAAAAAGAGTTCCATGAAATAAAAAACTTTTATTTTAAATGTAGAGCTTCACTGCAAAGAATATTGATTATTGGAGTTTCAAATTCAATTCTATTTCAATGTATGAATTACTTTTTAATATATCAGTATCATATTTATAACTATTTTACTAGGTGTCATAATACATCCAATGACTTTCACTGCGATATCAGTTTTAAAAGGACGAATTCACTGAGACTTATTATTGCCTTACCACCGCTCGCTGAGACCTGAACAAATCATAAAACTTAATACACAGAAATAGAATATAATTCAAGGTTTTCTTTTCCAAAGAATTTCTCTGTTGTTTTTAAATAATGGTTTTTAATAATGTTTTTAAATCATGTCATATCGAAAGACTCGCTGCATCGGCGTGATTTAACCAGGGTCACCCGCGTCAGAAAGCGAACATTCTATCACTGCACCTCTGCTGCGATGTCGGATTGGGCTATGTGTCCTCAAGTCCGCATCCTATGTGTTTCCTCATCCTAACTAACTTTCTAACATTCTAAAATACTCATATAATTTGAATGTACATAGTTCATCTCAATGCTTACTTTTATCATAGAGTGTTCCTATTATTTGCAAATAATGGCATACAGACGCCAGAAACGAATTTTTCAAGGCAATTTAATTTAGCTCTTCTGTGCCTTGTAGAAATGAACTTCATCTGTTTTGTAAAAGTTGTTCTTCCAGTGTTCGTCTGTAATTTTTAATGCATTTCGGTGTTCGTAGAATTTGTGTTCGTTTATTCCCGTTTATATGATGACAAAATGCTGAAAATTGATGTAGTAATAAAGGTGACCTTTATTACCTTTATTAGAGGTGAAAAGGTGCGAACTTCTTAGATAGGAGCCACATATAGCTATATGGATATGTAGATTATACACTTTTGTTGAACTTGACTATTATATGCCTGTCATAAGTTCATATCACTTTATGTTTTTATCTACAATGCCTTAATCTTTAATTTAAACGGTAAAATTCTTGAAATATGTGTATTTGCACTTATTATTTTATTTCCACAATGCTGTGGAAGCATCTCAAATATTTTTCAGAAAACTTTCGATTGTTATTAAATGGTTGTAAAACGGTACGAGAATTAATTTTATTGACTTTAGGCAATCATTGCCAATTTCTAAAGAAACTCAATTACTAAATGAAATGATTTTGTATAACACAATTCCAATATTATAAAAAATAATATATGTTAATGAAAAACAGAGAAAAGAAAAAAGGAACGCATGATAAATCTCATGTAATATATCCATGCTAGCAAGGTGGCGTGAGCTAATTGTGAGGAGACTGAAACTTTTTCTTTCATTAGTTGTAGAATTTAGAAAAATCATCATGTGATAAGTATTAAGATTTCGTCTGTTTGTTCTTAATAAAATATGGATTTTCCAAGACATTTATGTTGAATATTTTAAGACAATAAATATTATTTCCGTCTTTCGTATTTCCTTTCATAATAAAGAATGAAAACATTTCTTTAATAAATAGGACAGAATTCAACACCTAAAAAGAGTTTAAAATGAAATTATGCTTTAAAGTTCAATATCGGTTTAAAACTTCTATCTTTAATTTAATTTAGTTTAGTGAGTTTCACAGCTAGAATTCTCCGGTCCCGGAGCCGAGACCTTGTCGCTAGGCCATAATGCACCATCTTAAAGTCAAAGAATACCATTAAGAAAAACATTTTTCATTTTAAGAAAATAAATCAACCATGCTTATTTCATTCACTGAAACAAAAATTACTCATTCCATCCTATTACGTCCATTAGTTATATCCCCATTATTTTCCCTTTAAATATCCTTATCAGTTTTAATAATATATAAAAAGAAAAGATAAATAGGAGAACAACATACTATTCATGGAGTAATTAAATTAACGTATTACTATAGATTTAATGTTTCATCTTCTGCTTAATACTACAGAATAATTAGGAAATTGTTATTCTGAGCAATTATAAATATTCAATAGATAGCAATCTTTTTCATAATTATAATAAATTTTAAAACCGCGCTTTCCACTCAAAAAAACTAATTGTTTATTAGATGAAGTAAAGATATTTCAGATAGACTATTAATTAGGGAAAGTAACCCTAAATGTTTTTACCAAATAAGAATTCCATTTATAAAGTTTATTATATTGCAAAGCTATATTAATGATAGTACAGTACACATTTTTAAATTGATTAATTAATGACATTATTAATACCTAAACGAAGCTATTTTAATATAATGCAAATATTTCTGATAGAATTTGCTTGAAAAGATTTTTTTGTAAACTACAGCTGAAAGAAACAAATTCTTGATTTAAAACATTTAATGTAACCATTCAAGATATAATTTTAGATTATGTTTTCATGAATGAACGATTTCTCTCTGCTTCTGAAACAATTTAAATATGTTTAAAATTGCGTCGCGTATTCAAATGTGTTTTCAACGAATTAGTAAATCAGCTGAAGTACATATTTTATGAATTGGAAATAGAAATGTCTTTTAAGCAATATTTCTTCATAGATCGAAAATTAATTTCTTGTCTCCCGCTTTTGTAGATTTCGGTATTCGATCTAAACACCCGTCTTTACAATATCGTAATCGCATCACAAAATCAAATGACATTTAAATCAGTTTTAATTGCAATATAGTCGTTTAACTTTCCCAAAGCGATTACTTTTTCAGCGGAAATTCGAGATAGTCCTAAATGTAAAGAATTTCACCAAGCAGTTGAATTCGCAAATAAATATTATATTTAGAAATCAATGCGATGTTCCCTCACAAAACGAAACTATAGTTATTAATCCTTCAATAAATATTTTTAATTTCAAACTCAATATTTAAAGCCTGTCATTAAACAATAAGGTGAAATACTTGAAAATGTATACATAGTTAAAATAATTGCATATTTTCTGAAATACAAAGCATTCGAACATTTGCATTATTTAAAAATACGAATTATTAGATTACAATTTGTAAATGGTACTCTTTCGAACCGATATACTAAAAAACTGGTGATATAATTTTAATACATTGTAACAATTCTTTTCTTTTAAAAATGCCGTTTTTATTTGAATAAAACTCCTTATAAAAAGTTTACGGATTCCTTTATGATATTATTCAATTCAGAGGTCACTCGATTCATAATAATTTTCAGGTCATTTCAAATATCATTATAGGTTATTATTTAAATTTGTGTAATAATAATCTTGCACTTATACTACATTTTCCAATGTTATTGATTTCATAACCGGTATCTTTTAGTAAGCATAATTTGCATTCCAATTTGTACACAGTAAAGCACTGATGCCATGACTGCTTCAATAAGTTCAGAACACTTTGACTACACCAAAGAATTGCTCAAATTTCAGTTTCCATGCATCTCATTCGATAGGTCAAATTGCAAAGTAAACGCATACCTGAGAAATTTGGTTATTTAAGATTATTTTATTTTATTGAACATGTAAAAGGATTGGTTTCAGCGATAATTTTAATAAATATACCTATATTCTTCGAAAATGAACTCCATAAAAGGCCTTAAATTCGAATTAATGATTCGAATTTGACGCAAGGTAAAATATAGACATGTTATTATTTATATTCCGATATTATGTAGGATAAATTGTATAATTATTTCACTTATACACAGAAGCTATGCAGATGAACTTCTTATGAAATAAGAAGCATCCTTCATTCAAATAAATTTCAGTATTTTTTTCCTAAATGAAATCTTTAAATAAAGTTTGGATATTTCCCTATGAAGACTTAGGATTCAAGAATTAATTTGCTTTACGTTATTTTGAACAAATTTGTAGATCAATTGATGTGTTGAACAATTATATAGATCAAATCAAAATTTCATTATGCATTATTATTTATATTTAAAATGCCATAATATTAAGTTTCGTAAATATTATTGTATTCCTAATTTCTAAAATCATCTTCTTTTGGCATCATTAGATACTCATAATTTTTAACACTTCATGATATCTCGTAATGCAATCCAACTGAACTCTTTTACCTAAATAAGGCTTCCTTCAGTTAAAGAGTTCACCTAATATGAAAGTAATTACATCCCATTATCAAGTTATAATTTTTACGTGGGGTTATTTAAACGATTACCAGAACTGGGGTTTGAATGGCATGGGCAATTTCAGAGAATTTAAAGATTATTATTAGTTAGTAAATCTCAGCAAAAGAATGCATATCACAAGGCAAAACTTTCTTCCTCAGTGCAAAAGTGCATAAGTTTTAAAATGAAATTTTACAATTTATTCTCCAATTATTTCCACCAAATATTTCTATCCAAGGGGATTAAATTCTCCACAACAAATTCTTTGATTCACGGGTTCTCTTACCTATAATAATGTTTTTATATAAAACTCAATGTATGTATGTTTGTTCCAGCATCACTTCCGAACGGCTAAAGAGATTTTGATGAAACTTTGTACACATGTTCCTCATTAACTCATTTGAAGTATAGGAGGAGTAAATAACCCCTAACACAGTCCCTCAGGGTATGGTGGGACAAAGCCTCCAAAATGCATGTAACAAATAGGCCAATTGAATCGCTTGGCGATTTTGATGAAATTTGTTACCAGATTTGGCGCCAATAAAATATCGCTTAAGGCAAGATTTATCGTTACAAACAGTATTTTTAAACACAGGTTTCACTGTATTATTTTTGTATATTTGAAATTTATTTTACACAGGATAGAAACAAAATGATAGTTGTTAAATATTATTGAACGAAGAAAACAGGTGAATGAAATAAAAATTTTATGAAGATGAATATTTGGTCGTCTGCCCTACTAATTTATAATTTGATTTGGAAAAATTTAAATACGATTGTTACGGAGACAGACAAAAAGAAGATAACTGAATTAGATATGAATTTTCTGATTTATTATACGTCCTAAAACGATATTAATCTTTATTTTAACTGAACTGGGATGTTTCGTACTATCAAAATGTCGATGTTTCAATTATATTCTCATAGAATAGCGTACAATTAACCGATTCCAAAAATGAATAACATGCATAGATTCGAAAAAAATCGAAAGATCATAACTTAAATATAAAAAATGTATTAAAATAGATACAATATAATAAAATATCTATTAGTTTGCACTTAAATATACAGTTTTTTTCATTATTCTCAAAAAAAATTAAAAAAATTAAGTACGCATGGTGTAAAATTGTTTTCATTGTTTAGATATTGAATATTAAATTCTATATTAAAATATATCTGTAAGCATTATGCATTTGTGAAACCTTTTTTATTTTTGGGTAATAGCATCTTCTTACGATACTTTTCTTAATGAAAAATATCATTTGGCTCAGGTTTCTTTTTGAGATTTAACTATGTAATTAGATGACCCTTTCAATTACAGTTAATCCTTTAAAAGCGGGTGTAGTTTAAAAACCACATATAAAATTAAGTACTCGCAGCGTTTAAAAATATTCTTTTAGCTGTCCATCACAAGGTTCTGATAAGAAAATGACCGGGCAACACCGGGTAATCTGCTAGTTTAACTGTAAAAAAATGTAGTGCTATCTTATTGTTTTACATTTGCGTAGAGTCAAACACACAACTGTATTAAATCTATTACATTCTTAATTTGTAACCTTTAAAGATGGTTACATTCTTGAGGTGAGTATAAATATTCCAATCAAGATATATCCAAACGTATTTCATTCTTCCATGATGTTTACACAAATCTTTTAACCTTTGTATTATTGTGAGTCTATTGGTTTGATTTGATATTAGACAAATACAGACTTAATTTGATGCATTATATTCTAGTTATTAAGTCAATAAATGAAACCAGTACAAAATAAAATCTTTATTTTAAAAAATATTTTCTTACAGGATTTAGTGAGAGCATCCATCATTATATGTTACATATAAATCATTATTAAGACGCTGGAAATCCAGACTTAACTCCTTTAGGCTAAATAAGGTTACACTCAAGGAACATTTTGGTGCTCTTAAGCATTAAAACAAGTTTCAGTGTCCATGTTTCTCATTAAATAGGTCAAATTGTGAAGTAAACACCCTAGGATGGTCTTTCAAGATCAAGTTAACTTAGTAAACTTGTACAGTTGAGAGCGGAGGGCGCGAGGGATCATTTAAACAACAACTCCCATCTCCTCCTTCTGGGATGGAACTCCATACAACTGCATAAAGAACGCTCCGACGAGTCTTTGACTCTGAAGGAAGTCGCTTGCAAAATCCCTTTATTAACTTTGCCTTGGTCAGTGAGCTTGGAAGCATCGGGACGTTATTAAATTCAACAACACCGGCGTGCAGAACTTGGGGAGTGAATTGCCGCATGTCATAATCTGGATTAATTACATTAGGACAGTACAGTTTTCGGTTCGAAGGGTACTGTTTTAATATCCGATGCGCCATGTCTCACAGATGAGTAGCGAAATTCCGTATGCCACCTTTTTCGTCACTATGCCAATACAGTGGCGACTGCTTATTAAGTCACCTTAATGTAGAAGTTTTCCGCTTTTAATGAATTATGGAAGAAGGCAGTGGATTGGAATGAATGCTGGGTATGAAGAGAGGAGAGATTTGGTGAAAAAAGACAGTGTTACAAAGTGTATGTCTAGGACAAATTACGTTAAAATCAGAAGATTAATCTGTAGCTTTTATTTTAAGGATTGCTTCTTTCTTATTTCGTTTGTTAGGCAAGTTTTCATCGCCCTAAAATTGATATCATTCGCCTGATAAAAGATATTGTCGATTTCTAAGTTCCCATCTCTTAATTATGAAAATAAAAAAATATTAACAACATATTTTTTATTTTCTGTATAAAGTACCAGTTAGTTAGATTTATCCGAATAAAAATGAAGGCGAATGCCATGTCGTATGCGTCAGAATGTTTGTTATAATCATATATATGTCGAGTAGATTTAATTTAGATTGGAATAGCGAACGCTTTCGTTGTTTATTAAACCACTTTTCCACAAAATATAAAAGAAAGATATCTGATGTGTTTTTTCAATAATTTGTGGTGATATTTGTGACTTTGCTAATCAACAGTCTAACTGTTTTCGGAAATAAATAAATTACTAGTGAGACTTTCTTAATTTCTACCTGTATTTACAAAAACCGTTTCGATGAACTCTTTCACTTTATATAATTCTTTAGAAAATGGTTCTTGAAATCTTAAAATATTCGTTTCAAACCATTATTTTGGTATAAACTAAGGACATTGCTTTCCCTATTCTTTCGGGCTTCTGGAAAATATATTCGATTGTTCATTTAGTTCATTTATAGGGTTGTCTATGTTTATATTGTCTCGACTGCAGTATATATACACATTATACTAAAAATGATGCAAAAGGATAAGGGAGCAAAACGATTCACAGGGTTATTGAAGGAAAGAAAAATAAGCTGCTCCTAGACAATGAAATGCTAATGGTTTGTAGCACAGCATATATATCAACACGTACGAAGAAAGATTATTCTAATGACACATTGTATGCTTCACCAGTTTAAAAAGTACAATAATAAAATTTTGATTATTTAGAAATACTTATTTGCTACTAGTGTAAAGCAATAAACTTTTATATATTATTTATGATTTATTAAAATCAGCAATCTATTTGCTGTAAAATCATAATTATACACAGCATTGTGATCACTTGTTGGTAAATAGCATGATGGATTTTGTTTTATCATTAATTATGTGCTTCATCATGATATAATTAAACTCGTTTATATATAATGCAGCCTTGCAAGTGAACAACATACAGGATTATATGTTATTTCGCAATGGAAATCGCAGCCAGTAACTTTATGACAGAAACTCTAACTGGATTCATACTGTTATTTAATCTATTAAAATTGTATATTGAGATGTGAATTTGAACCGACAGCCATGAATTGTATCGTCTCAACTTCATTTTGAAAATTGTGTATGTCTATATGCTGTCGAGTAACGATTATTGGGCAGTAAATTAAACTACAAAGCTTCTGTCACGGCAGTATACATTAAATTACGAGTTAATAAGTTGAAGTAATTGCATTTCGGTAACTTGCTGTTGAATCCATTTATTTTAATAACAATAACATAATTCTGTCTTTCTTTTAACGACGGAATTGTGTCAAAATTCTTCACAGAAATTTAATCTTTTGTTGAAAATCTAAAAAAAATTGAGCTGTTTAAATAAATCAGTTGTTAAGTTCTATTAATATTGGGAAAACACTTATCAGTCTTTTTATGAAGATATTAGTTTATATAAGAGACAAATCAACTAATGAAAAATTCCAATTATATGAAATATAAATACAAAACAAGTAGACCGATGAAAAATTTGTTAAACACAGTTAAACAGAAAAAAATATTAATAATCGTTCTTCAATTATTTTTGGCTTGAGTATCTCACTTTATTGCCTCAAAGGTTCTTAAAATAAGTTGTGAATGAATTAAATATTTCTCAATAATGTAAGCCGCATGCGTAGACCCGAAATACCTGAGCCAAAATGCGCCTATTTGCACGTGCAATCGGCTTTATAGTTTTAAAGCATCTATTTGATGGCCGAACAAAATATTATGGTGAATATAGCTGGCTATATCATATTTCTTACAATCAAAAGAATAAAACAGCGATGAAAGGGATTAAACTATCCAAGCCACACTGTTAGAGGGTTAGAATTTGTTATCAGCCTCGAAATTTGACAAAATTTTCATGATAGAATGATTAGCTTTTATTTCGGAATAAGGTAACCTTCTAGAGAATGCAAAAGTGTTATCAATCAAGTAAGAGTTTTTCAATTTATGTCGGAAATTTTTTCAAATTTAACAATAATATTTGTTTTTTAACAATAAAATAGTTGCATTTGATTTAAAGCAGTAGTATAGAAAATTATTCGCAGTCAATTCTTTTTCAGTCTTTTTATGAATATTTTTCTTATTTGATTTAAATGAAGTTTAATTATAAACATGTTACTGAAAGTGCGCCTTTATTTTTCAAACAAATAATTCAAGTGATTGTATTTTCAAACAAAGTGCAACCACAAGGTTAGTGCAATATTAGATTATTTATAGTTAGTTATGTTTTCAAACAAATTATGAAAGCAAATTGCAATTTCAAACAAAATACAATCGCTATGTTAGTCAATATTAATACTGAAGTTGAAATAAGAGCTTTGCAGGTTTAGAAGTTAAAATATTGGTTCATTTATCATATAATTGAAAGAGGAAATTTTATCACTATCTCGAAAAGGTCAATACTTCATTCTGCTTTGATATTTGTCCATGAATGAAAACATGTTTTGAAATGAAATATTTGGTTTACTGAATAAATTTATATATATATACACAACTATAACAACAATCTATATTTTTTAATGTTACTTGTTAATTTTCTTATCAACGATTTTTTCTAGTATCACCCAAGTACAAATTGAAGTAAACAGCAATATTCGAAAACTGTTCCTAAACTATTACTCTAACACTTTCGTTTAAAATAACGATTTTCAGTTTCCGACTTTAAAAAGTGTTTAAGCGAAATTACAAGCAAACCAATGTTCCATTAACGGCTGCAAGTGTAACTTTTTTTTTCTTCTCTTGCACTTCGAAGACGAAACATACTTTCCTCGAATTGAATGAGTCATTACCTAAAAGATTTCAACACCGTAATGGTCCACAGGCTTTCGAAAGTCCATTAGTGTTGGATTCGGTAATTAAATCTAGTTCTAGAAAACCTTCTAATTACATTGACCTTCAATAACTTTCTTCGCGTAACAATTACAACTGGAGAAATGTCATCGACGGAGTAACTTATTTCCTATTATAGCACATCGACCTGTTATTTTGCTTGAAAAAATAATTTTTAGTCTAATAAGATTGAGAACTGTGGAAATTAGGGCTGTTTAAACATTATGTTTCGCAATGTTTTTGACAGATATAGTGTATTTCTCCAAAATCTCAAGATATAATAAAAATAAGACGCTCTTCTCCCTTATGTGCGGATATGACGATGCATAAAGATAATTTATCATACATTTTTATTGCAAATTTTCTGGATTTAAACCTATTAAAAAATTGTTTAGAAAACCTCATTACAATGACCTGCAAAAACCTTCTTTGCGTAACAGCTACAACTGGAGAAATGTCATCGGCGGCGGAGTGCTTTATAACACTTCGACCTGTAGTATTTTCCTTCGACCTGTTATATTGACTAAAAAAAATATAATTTTTAGTCTAATAGTCTTGAAAACTGTGGGAATTAGGGTCTGTTTAGTTATTAAGTTTTATAGTGTTATTGACAGATATAGTTTGTCACCATAATCTCGAGATATAATAACAATAAGATGTTCTGCACTCTTATGTGGAACACAGATGACTATATTCTATCATCCGTTTTCTTCTTGCAAATTTTCTGCATTTCAACCTAATAAAAATTTAGTTTTAGAAAACCTCATTGCATTGACTTGCAATAATTTCTTCGTGTAACCATCGGCGGAGTCCTTAATAGCACGTTGACCTGTAGTATTTCGTTTTATAGAATTAACCTGTTATATTGATTGCAAAAATAATTTTTAGTCTAGTTATCTTGAGAACTGGGGGAATTAGGGAATATTTAAACATTGTCCTTTCTATTGTTTTATGAAAGAATTATAGAATAAAGAGATATTATTTCCTGAAATTTTAAAAATAAGAATTCAGTTCAAAAATTACAAGCAGTTTACTTTTGAACAGTAGATACATAAGGCTACTGATTGTTCATGAAAATCATCTAATTGCACTGATGCGTAAAAATTACAGCTGGAAAAACGTCATCGTCGGAGTAAATTATTTTCTATTACGACCTGTTATATTGATTGAAAAAATAATTTTTAAAATAATAAGCTTATCAATTACGGATATTAGCGTTAGAAAACACTAAGAACATTTTCTTTTTCAGCTCTTTTTGACAGAAATAATATTTTCTAAAATTCTCAAGATATAGAAACACTGAGACGCTCTACAACATTAAGTGGAACATACAGGTATGTATTTATAATGAATGATAAAATATTCGTTTTCATGCAAAGTTGCTGTAAACACATAAAGATAAAAGTTTATGCACGCATTCAAATTCGTGTTTGTATCTTGCAATACTGAGAAGAATTGGACAATTTTTGAACAAAAAGAAATATTTTAGCAGAGGATCTTTTTTATTCTTGAAAATACTTATACAAGAGAAACTGAGCCGAGTTTGAAATGTCTTTTCCCTTAACCTTTAGGATTTTGAAAGTTAACAATTTCTCATTTACACTTTACCCGTATGTCGTTTTTTGTAACAAATGAAAAGAGATTTCTTAAATGACTGATACCATTAAAAGGAAAAAAGTAATAATGATAATCCTGAACCAATCTCAAATGTTGCTATATATCTAAAATATTCATCTTAATAACTAGTAAGATACAGAAAGCCCCGCTTATACAAGTAAATCTCCTATATTTAACTGTTTTCACTCTTACTTGTTCCCTAATTTGTTTTCACACAACAAAATTTCCTATTAACGTCTTGCGAAAAATATCGCAGAGCTTTTTTTATTTTTGAATTTTTTAATCAAAAATGTGTGTTACGTAGAATAATATTCCTAACAAACCAAATCTATCATGCTTAAAACATCCTTTTAAAAGTATTTTAAATTCAAAATTGCAGAATGGTGAAGAATTTTCTATTTTAGATTTTTCTCAACTCCGTTTCTCTTACAGTAAATATTAAAAAATAATCCTCATCTTTATTTACGCTACGTAAAATCTAATAGTGAGCCATGAACACGCATCACTTCCATTTTTTATGAAAATGAATAATATAAATTTAAATTGGGAAAATAATCTAGTTGGAAAGACTGGTACTTCTGTTCGGTTTGAAACAGCAACGCATGTTTGTTTCATCGGTGTTGATATTGAATCACCCTTTAAATGATTGCTTCAGCTTCGTATATAAAACATGAAAAAATCATGGCTGTCGCGTTTTCATTGATCACTATTTTATGTCAAAACGCAAATGGAAATTAAAAAGAACTGGAGAACTTTTATATTAAACTGAAACACGAATGAAAAATGACTTTGCCAACATTGTTACATCACTTCAGTGAATTTCTCCCTTGGGTTTTCGCAAGTTTGGTCCTCGCCAAATTTTAACAAAATAAATACAAACAAATACAATACAAAATAAATTTTAATAGTCTCTTTTCCTTATACATATGCATACTGTATAAACGTACTGCTTGTGATCCCAATTCGGCATTAGAGACTATCATCCTTTATTATTTACAAATAACACATTCCTAATAGAAAAGGAAATACGAACAGCCTCTTGATATCACTTAAGGATTAAGTTTATAATATATGATGAGAATTATGTTTCACAAAATAATTATGCTTCACAAAAGTTCAAGTACATAAAATTGCAATTTTCAAAGCATTTTAGACATATTCCTTTCAAAGACCGCTCCTGGCTGCTTTAGAAGCTAAATGTAGCAACTTATCAAATATCCTGATTCAGCAAATTTACTCTAAATCTTCATTAAAGCTTCATTCCTTATTTTATTTATTTTCAACTAAAATTAAACAATTAAAAAATTAATAATAATTAAAATGTTCAATTAAAAATTTTAATCATCTATAAGTGAAAAATGCAATAAGTAAATAATGATTTTTTTGAATTAAATATTAAATTATTTAAATAAATGAAGAAATTGCTGTGATGCAAATGTGTATTGCTACGCTTTGTCTTTCATTTCGAGAATTTCTTTTGACGTTTTAGACTCTTTAAAAGATCAAAGCTGAGTAGTCTTCAAAAGATAGCCAGCACCCTTTTGATTCAAATAAAACATACTCACATCCAATCTGACTCCTTGCAGAGGAAGAAACTGTCCTGGCGGCCAGTCATTGGGGACATATCTGTAAAATTCCACGTCGTCCTTGTACCACTTGACAGAATAGAGCTTATCCTCGTCTAGCTCGTAGCTGCAGATCAACTCGACGGACTCCCCCTGGGTGGTCGGACTTGGAACGTCCATCATCAACATCCGGATCGCCCCAAGGCACAGAACAGCTGCGAAGCAAGATAAAACAAAAGACGGATTTTAGGAAAATAGATCTCGGCACTTCCAGTTTTTGTGTGTGGTGATGAATTATGTCACTGCTATGTTGTGCTTCTAGATTTCTTATTTTATATGCCAAAGCACCGAAATTAGTGCACTTAACTGAGTATAAAATGCGTAAAATCTATAAAATTATGTAGTTTGAAAACAGATTTTAATGCTTGTTTCTTTAGCTGCATATGTAATGAAGGTTCTTTTCAAATAAAATTGCACCGGTTACAAATGTCTATAAGTACCTTCTAAACAATTATAGGATGAAAAGGCAATGCAGGAGGAAACTTGTAATTTTGTCTGCGTACGTAATAATTGTCTTATATGGTTTCTCTAGGACACATGCGCAACATCCGGGCAGTTGTCCATTTCACTCTAGACAATGTGAAGCAGGTTTGCAGCCATTGATGTCGTTCGATAGATACATGAATGTTCTGAATATGGTTATCTAAATATTTTTTGAAATTACTTCTTCTGTCTCTTTGTTTCATTGCGATAAGTCATACGCCCTGTCTTAACGCTTCCTTTGCGTACAACAGTGAACGAATTGAATGTGCGTTGAGAGAATGTTTCACTTGGTAGTGAAATGGAATACCGCACGGGTGATGCCCGTGTCTCCAATTGAAGCCTTATAGAAAAATTATTACGCACGTAATTAAAACTTTAAGCCTCCTTAAGTTATTTCTAAAAAAATTTTACAAGGAAGTTATAGCCATTTGCAATCGGTGCAAGTGTTTTGAATAACCCGACACTATTTTTCGAAATTATTTGATTCCGGCAAACAGTTCAATTGTTTAATCAATTAGATTATTTTCCAGCAATGCGAGCAATCTTATTTTGAAACTTATAAACTAAAATTAAATTGACATAGAAATAATAGTACATGGTAGGTGGTTTATGAACTCTTAATTGACCCAATGCGGCGGCACAATTTCAAAACAGAAGGTGTATGCAGTTAGATTATATCAAACAAAGACGCAATTAAATGATAAGTAAATATATTTGTTTTAAAGTTTTTACCATCTCATACTCTTGTAATACATGTCAAGTACGTCTCATAAATTTAATTTTGGAATTCATGTCTTCTCTTGTGGGAAGCAAAGAACATGGCATCAGAACACGGCTTAAGATTAAATCGAGTTGGATAGATTTATTATTTTCTAGGCTGATTGTAATGAGTTGGAAATCTCATGTTAGACGACGAAATCTCATGTTAGATGATGCGACGGTGACATCCGTAAATTAATAGTATTTCCAATTGTGACTAAATCAGAAATATAAATTTTATAGAATTTGTCTACGCAATCTTAATACACAAATAATTAACTTGCTGCATCATTTAAAATAGTACGTATGCCCTTGCAGTTGATTTTTTCGAGATGTTTGAAATAGATATTAGACTTTAAAATAGACTTGATTTTAACTAGATTTTGAAGATGCTCTTTAAAATTAATTTAGAACCTCAACTTATGCTATTAATAAATTAGCTATTAATTTACTCTTGATCGAATTTTCATTTCATCAGCAATTTATGCATGATCTTTAAAATTCAAAGATTAAATTACAGAGCAGTATTCCATGAATAGATTTATATTTAATATAAGTGAGGAAAATAATCTCACTATTCATGTATTAAGATATCATTATGGCTACTGTAAAAGTGAAAAGCAGAACCTGAAAGAATATAAACTTTCGAACTTTAAATGAAATTTATATTTTATGGATAAACACTTGTTTTAATCGTTTGGGTATTAATAGAAGTTTTTTCCTCTCAGCATTCAATCGCTGTATAACTTTTCCTTAAAGTGATAGTTAGTCATTTAATAAACCGTGTTGACATCAAAATTTTCGGTCGGAGAATCATAAGAAAATATCAATGGAGAATCTAGACATTCAGTTCTCAATTCTGTTTACAATGTGAACGGCATGAACCTGGTTAAAAAGAAGCTCCTACGTGGTGATAGGTGATCTCGACCCATAGGGCTTGTAATAATAAGACCCTTTTTGCAGAAAGTGCTCTGTCTTATGTGGCATATAATTGGTCATTTTAATTTATTACTCGCGGCAGGCACCCACTTTGCTCAACACTGCATCTGCCACCTCGCTGCTTCGAGGCTCTCAACCACTACTTTTTTCAGTTTTAAATACTGCATGGAGATCAGTGGAACAGACCATAAAACCATAGTAGATTTCATATTCTTTATAGACAACACATTCCTTTAAATTTGTAAAATCTTTCAATAAACCTCACCTAGTTGTAATGTTTTGTACAACTTTCTCACGAATTCCGGCATGAAAGTCTTCATATCCATAAATACAGAATGATATCTCCCTAAATAAACAGTTTCCATCCTCTACAATAGGTATTTTTGACAAGCAATTTTGATGGAACTGTTGGGATATATGTATTTAAAATAATATGGTGAAGCCTTCTTACAATTCGACAGCCAAAACCACTCTATGGATTTCAATAATTTTTATTTCATATGAAAACGAATGACGTCTAGATATGTCATTAAGGGTCATCTGCCCACCACCACCCATTTTCAAACGAAATCGAAAAAACATTTCGTAGCCATACATTCTCTATATGTTTTGTCGTTCGAAAATGGGGTGGGGGGCTGGCAACCCTTTATGATATATCTAGACGTCGTAAGCAATAATTTTTAATCATATGATTTAAAAA
>BGPR01000201.1:833516-945049 GCA_013235015.1 Araneus ventricosus
AATTGTAGGTAGGGAGAAGATGACCCTTGATGACATATCTAGACGTCATAAGTTTTCATATGAAATAAAAAATTATCGAAATGCGTCGAGTGGTTGTGGCTGGCGAACGGTCTGAATGTTTTACTATATTATTTTAAATACTATATAGATACGGGAACTTTGGAACGTGGTGGTATTCGATTTCAAATTGGCAAATTGTTGTTTATCTGATGAAGATTCAGATTATCATTTAAAGATACTATACATACGAAAACTCTTGTTAATCACGATATTATCAAGCGAGGGAGGATCGAATTGAATTTGCCAAAACTTTGAAAAAGCTTCTTGAATATTGTATGAACTAATATTTCAGAATTACTTTCAAATAAATTAATCACTGGTGCATTATAATAAGTATCGAATAAATTTTTATTTAATTTGTATCAAATTTAACTTTATATTAATATTTATTAAAACTATTTATTTCATTTAAAAATTTAGTTTTAAATTCAATATGCATATTGATATTTAAAAAATTATTTCATTGCAAACATCGTGTTTTAAATTCATTGCGCCTTGAAATGTCAAATAGATAAGCAACTGCAAGAGATAATTTAAATATACGGGTTAATTATATGCTTTCTTAATGAATAAAAATTCAGTTTAGCCTAAATATATTGAAAATTAAGAGAATATTAAAGGAGAAATCCTAATTGACTTCCGTAACATAATCAAGATTGCAATAGGAAGTGGCATAAAATGTTGAAAGCAAAAGTAGCCCAGTTATATTTATTTACTTCCTTTAGATTTTGACATTTAATTTAATTCCTATATATTCATAAAATATAAATAATTATTTTACCTATAGTAGCTGTTGCCCGTCCGCATCAGGTAATGCGATGGGGACTCCATATATTTTCAATCAACGATCAGCGTGACCTTCACAAGGACGTATATTAATACATAAATTCAATCTTTCAATTAGAGATACCTTCTCACTTCGACGTAATTAAAGATATTTCTTCAGGCTGTGTACTAATTCTATTAAAGTGGAGGAGATTATTTGCAGAAGACGACAAAAGTCGAACAATCCACACACGATCCCTTTCACAATCAGAAAAGTAATCTAGGAAACAAAGGACATTATTCCACCGATACCTGCCAGAGATGCCATCAAGGTCGTCTGAAGGTGATGTCCTAATCTAGAAATAAGCTGTTTGGCCGAGAGAGCACCCTGAGTTAATTAGAAATCCAAAACCTGTGTGTTCTACAAAATGATAATCTAAACATAATTAAACGTCCCGCTTTGCTTTATGCAAAACGGTGTTATGTTTCTAGAACAACCGGACGGCAGAGATTGCTTTTCATTTATCTAGACACCGGTAACAGGAAATGTTACTCCAAACTGAAACACTCTTCTTAATCTAGGGTTTGGCACTTAATGAGATAAACGTTAGGGAAGGAACAGCGGCATAACGAGAAAATGATATTCAGACGCTGCAGATCTCCAGCACTTGGATTTGAACTGTTCGATTTGATTGTTGATGCAAGGATCTTTATAATTCTTCCTTACGAAATAGATATAAAACTTTATACGGTAATTGTAACGGAAGTTCGCATATTCTTAGTACTTGAGTTTACCGTAACAAATTTCCTATTATTGAATTTAGCTTCATTTAAGAAGAATTTTCGAAACATTTTTACGTGGTATTTCCACGTAAACATTCCACGTCTTTCCATTAAAACTTTACCCTCTTCCTTTTAGACAAGATAATGGCAAGTTCATTGTATTTTGATTTCAGCCTTTCGATTTGGATGTTGATGCAATGCTCTTTATAATTTTCCCGGACGAAATAGATGCTAAATTTTATCCAACAATTACAATTGAAGTTTGCACTTCTCAATAATTATTACAAATTTCCTTTTAAAGTGATTCCGTTTAAAATAAATCCAGTTAGTAGTTTTCTTATTAAATTTATTTTCTTTTTCTTCAGGCTGTTCCAATTTTTTTTGATAAATTTAGTTTCATGCAAGAAGAAGTTTCGAAATATTTTTCGTGAACATATCCTATTAAAATTTTGCCCTTTCCCTGTTAGATAAGCAATGTCAAAATTCAATGCTGAAAAGGGTAGGAACTTCCCGGATGGTCGAAAAGAATTACAAATCGTATCTTCCACTGGCCTGAAGGGGAAGGTAGTAAGCTCTTCCTCTTTCTTCGCCAAAATTCTCATTTTTAACAGAAATATTGAAATTTTCTGCTGCTATAGTTCTGTTGAGATCCCTTTTATTTGAAACTTGTTCATAATTATGAAAAAGAAAACAGATTTCAAAAATCTGCCATATTCCCGCCTTTTTTTTGTCTCATTTCATTAACATTAAGCCTACCGTGACAGGTCAAATAACCGTTTTCCAAGGCCGTTTCAGTGCATCTATGAAGTGTCAGTGCGTTTAGTGTTAACTGCGGTTGGGTTAGCAGTTAACTGTGGAATTTATTTTTAAAAATTTCTCATGAGGTGCGTAATTGAAATCAGGTGGCGAGCTATATACACGTCGTACTGATTACAAATGGTTCCTTCTTAAATTTCAGGATAAAATCAAATGTAAAGGATAAGAATGGCATTTTTATTGGATTAAAAATTAACAATGCATTGTGGAAAAAGATATTGATATTAAAAACTTAAAAATTGCCAGAAGATAACAAAATTCATAAACAAGATAAATTATCTGATTCTATTATTGCAATGGTTATCGGGGAAATAATCAACTCATTTTGTAAAGAACAGTACTTTATACGGGGAATAACATCTGTAATGAAGGATTTAACCTAATTGTTTTAAAATTTTTAGCATGTTTACTTGTAATATAAATGAAACCCACTACTAAATGGTATGTATATTGCATCTTATTGAATTTTTCAGTTTTTATATCCAACTGTATTTGTTTTTATTTTACACGGTGTCTATGCAAGTCATCCGCACCAAAATAACAAATTGGATTGATGTGTATACACATCGAATGCAGTTAACTGATTAACTAAGCGTCTTAGGAATCTAGGCTTCCCAAAATTGCATATGCTGATAAATATTTAGCATGTTTTCATACTAGCCGGCTTCGCCGACCAATTTGTTTGTCGGGAATGTAATTTCAGCTGAATCTGTTATGTTCTATTTTATATTCATGGTTACATTGACAAAGTAATTTTAAACTTCAAATTGCGATTTGCATTTAATCCACATTCTTTTCGTATCCTTGCTTGTGTTCTGCTCCTTTTCTAGATGAAAGTCCCTAATGGAGTTTAGGAATTGTCCGTGTCATGCAACGTCTAATTGGATGCTGTCGGCACTAATTTTGCTTTCTTATTCCTTATGTAAAATATGTATTTGATTTCAGCATTAAAATTGCAAGACAATTTACGTCCAACAGCATTTTAATTGGCTTAAAACATGCTGTTAAAAAGAATTAAAAGGTAGCAACTATAATCATTCAGCTTATTGGATTATTTCCTATGAAAATAAAATACAGTAGGATATTACTTAACTTTCAACAATAAAAGAGAAACATACAATTAAATATTTATTTAAACAATGAAAACGGTTCGAATTTCATTGTAAGAATAAAAAGTATTTTTGTAAATTATGCCAAAAAATATTTTTTTAAATTTATTAAAATTATAGAAAAATTGTAATGAAATTTAATTGATATTATAGGGAAAATAATTTTTTAAAATTTTCAAATGGCGTAAAAATCATTTCTGTGTTGTAGTTCTTTCGGAAATTATCAAGGTAAAACGTCAACATTTTGCTTAATTGTTGATTTATTAAAATTGTAATTAAAATTTCACAAAAATGGCTGCGAGATTGCATATTCCCACCCTCCGTAGTGTATTTAGCTCTTCAAATTTCGTAGCTCTATGTCCAGCGGTCTGTCCTGTAGAGCGCAAACACGCAGACACACATTCTCCCATATTATTAGTTGAGATACTATCATTTCAATCATGCAGAATGTATGCAGATTTTTGCTTATGTCCCTGGAAGTTTCCATATAAGCAAACATATGCATTTCGTCATCAGATTGAAATCGTGTCGCATGCCACATGTATTATCTCGTAGCTTACATCTTTTATTTGATTAGAGCATAAAGATAATAAAATAAGTTAAATTAGTAAATAAAGCAACATTACAAAATTTAAATAATGTTTAAGTAGCGTGCAATATGCCGCTACATGCAACAAACATATGAAGTGAACGATAATTCAAAGAAAGTAAAAATCACGAAATACACTCTGATAGAATTGAATTAAACAGAGAAGGAATCTATTCTAGTCCACTTTATCAAGGGCTATAAACTATATTCGAAATGGATTCTAATGAAATTGGGAAATTTGTCTGTAAGAGGTTTGACCTAATCTAACCAAAGCCTCTTCATAGCCCGAAATTTCCCAAACCACAAGACAAACAAGATAAGTAAACAAAAAAGAATTTTCAGAAAGAAATAACAAACACAATACCGCTAAAAAGATTGATTTAAATATTATAAGCCTTCCGGAAAAAATACTTCCATAAAAATATCAGTAAAGAAGAAAAATCCAAACTTACTCCATTCTTGCAAAGAATTAAAATGTCCAAATTCAACCCCCAGACAAAAAATAAGGATAATCCCACCTTTATTTAATTAGTTTTTTCATGGAAAGTAAAGAGAGTTACAAATATAGATATAGTTTTTTAGTTTCAGGTGAATATAACTTTTCGTACCATATTGATGTTTAAAGTATTTTTGTAGCCGATGAAAAACAGTCCGCTTAAAATATGTCTACAACAATTTAACTGTTATAAATAAAACATTTATTCATAAATAATTCTGATCCGTCATTACAGAAGAAAATGCCAGTGAAGTGATCCCCCTAATCTTTTAAAAGTTTATAAAATTCAACTGAAGTATCCTGGTTAATATGAACGTTTTTCAGTAATCGCCTACTTGAGTAAAGAAATTCTAAGCATTATTTTTTTTCAGATATATAATAATATGTTGTAGAACATATTTTTAATTTTAAGAACCTCATATATAAAATTATATCACATATAATCTTCTTTTCATTCGATTTTAAATAACTGAACGTTGAAAAAGTTATTATTAGCAACATTATGTAAGAAACAGAAGAGTCATATAAAAGTAACATTAGCATAACCTTAAACAAATGTAATATATAAACAGAGATTTAGAAATTTATTCCAAAAAACATTTTGTTAATTAATTAGTATGTTTAGATTACTTTTCTTTCATTAATACTTTTGTGCAGCAGCTTAAATATTTTGCAAATCTCTTTTACAATGCTTGTAAAAAATTAAATTCAAAATAATAATCAAGAACATGTCTCATAGACTCAGACAAGCCATGAAATAAAGTTTTTAACAAAACAGTAAACGAAAGTATTTGTAATTCATATATAAGTAAATTAATTCTAACTAATGCTTTATTTAAACGGGATAATGTTTATTATTGAATAAATTATTCTATTTTTAGTCCATATTTTCTACTAGCATCTTTTTCAGTGCTTTTTATTAACTAATTAAAACAATAATCATCTAGAAACAAGAGCTATATAAAGTAATAAACAAATTATAATAGAACAATATTGATATTGCAATAAACCAAAGTATGCGGTTATTTCGATATAAGCAATCCAATTCCAATTATATTTTTAAATATAAGTGGGAACGTTTTCTTTTTGTACAGATTATATTTTAATTCAGTTATAGTTTCCGAAAACTTCTTTCTATAAGCTT
The DNA here is from genome assembly GCA_013235015.1 of Araneus ventricosus. Taxonomy (NCBI): domain Eukaryota; kingdom Metazoa; phylum Arthropoda; class Arachnida; order Araneae; family Araneidae; genus Araneus; species Araneus ventricosus. Next base: position 839,279 of record BGPR01000201.1, read on the forward strand.
AGAAATAACGAAACCCAAAAAGAATTATCTATAAAGAAGGTTGAGATAAAGTTACAGAAAAACCATAAAAATAATAATAAAACAATAATAAAAGAAAAAATTCAATAATTCCGATCTAAATAAAATAACTCCAAGTATTGTTTTATTTAAAGGCGGTAAGGAATTTTTTTATATGAATTATTTTTTTATTAGTCTATATCTTTTGTAAACTATTTTCTCTATGCTGGCAAATAAATAAATCTGACAAGAATTATCCATAAACAAGACTCAGATAAAGTAACATGCAAGACATAAAAGAGTAATATTAGCATAACAGCGAATGAACACATTCAATAATTTCGAAATACCACGGTTATATTCTGCTGACAAGAAATAAAAAAAGAATAGAGCTGAAGTAGGAGGGAGGCCTGTATAGTCTTCACGTAATCCGATAAAATTCTTTTGTATCTGAAGAGAATACCTTAACAATAGGACAGTCACTAAAAGGACTTCACAAAGACTTTTCTTATAATTTCTTTTACGATTAGAACTAAGGAAAGAACATTTTTCCCTATCTTCTGAAGATGATAAACTCTTTTCCTACAGAGATAGGAAATCGAATAAAGAACACTTTAATTCAAGCTCTGGAATTATTCTGGGTTCGAGATTATTCCTTGCTGATTCGCGGGTAATGGAAGTTCATTCAAATTCTATTTTCTCCGGTTGTTTCGAATTCTGTGTTGCTGGAAATTTTTCTTCGTTAAAAATGTTTCGGCGAGAGAAGCATTATATAACTTCCAAACTAGCGTAACTCTCTTCCATCTAGCAACAAGTCGCTTCGGGCTGCGAAAATATTCTGTTGCGAATTTCCACCCATTAAGTATTTTCTCTCACTTTTCCAGAGAATAATTTTGAGTTAAATTAGATTAGATGCCTTCTCTTTCACTGCTGTTTCGTTTCTTCTGAGAAATATTGCTTTAATTTTGTCATATGTAGGTAAAACTCTTTTCATTTTTCCTTTTGGAAGAACGTATTTCAAAGGATCTGAGAAGAAACTTACGGGAAACAGTAATCGGTGAAGAATGAAAGAAACATTTATTTTTATGCTTTGTGCTGAATAAGAAATATTTTGTAGGTGAGGAAATAAAGTTTTCATGCCTCGACGCATATATGCCGCTTAGTTTGTATTATATAATTTTTTTTATATTTCCTTTGACTCTTTAAAAATAATTTAACACAAAGATTACTGTTTTCTCTTTACTTAAGCGAATTTGATTTGTTTTCTCTGCATTTGACTTCTTTTGAAAGATGCAAATGTAAATAAATCATAAATAAAGAGAAATGCGACAGTTTTTTTTTCATGGAAGACACATTTCGTCCATACAAATGCAAACTAACAAAGGCGTGGAATTTATTAAATACTTAGCTATAGAAATACGTAATAAACTATACTTTCTGATATACTCCAATTGGTATTTATTTAGTTTTTAAAGACAATTCTGGGTCAAGATATTGACATAATATGTACCATTTCTGAAGAAATCATTAGAGCATATATTCCCAACTTGTGGTACGAGTATCCTCGGGGAGCACTTTAAAATAATGCTGGTAATGTCGATAAGCCCAAAACATAAGGAATTAAAATAGGAAAAATATAGAATTATTTCATTTGTTTTGGCGTTCAACTAATACTATTATAAAAATGAAATAAAATATAGAATCAAAATAATTTCTAGAAATGTTAATTTAAGTCGTTTGACTCAAAAGCTAATCTAAGCTGAAATATCATTAATGAAAAGTTCTTGCGGAGGGATGGCAGAGCGGAGGATGGAGGGATATGACTGTAGGTTGGTGCATAAGAAAGAAAAATTAAGATCTTGATAGCCGGAGAAAAAGTTTGGGAAACGCTGCCCTAGAAGGTGGAATTGAAAAGGCTGATTGTCACACTCGATAGTGTTCATTTATATTGACAACTAGCCGTTGCTAAAGCGGCTCCGCACACGTTTATCTCTTCGATACATATGAAAAAAAGAAAAACGCATATGCTTTTATATCGTATAGTTTTCGAGTTTTAATATTTAATACCTGTTTTAGTACCCTCAATCCTAACTAACAATACCTAATTAATTACTACTTTAAAGTTTTTGAATAAACGACATTTTTGATACCACCGTTTGGAGTATATATGTAAAGATTGCTAGGAGTTTTCAGTCCAGAACATGCCATGGGAGAAAAAAAAACATGATAACGGAAGATTTATTTGGCATGGCACAATCATACCAAATGATAAGTTTGCAATTTGTTTGACAATCGCCTTATCAGACCTTTTGCTTGTATTGCATATAGGATTCTCAATGTGAGCAAAACCAGAAATAACTGTAACTGAGAATATGCTATGCAGTCCCCATCAAATGTCTGAGAGCGATTCTTGATGGAGGAAAGGAAAGACCTATATGATATTTAGATTGTATTTCAGTAAGGTAGACATTTAGATTGTATTTCAGTAAGAGCATTTAGATCGTATTTTTGTAAGGACATTTAGATTGGATTTCAGTAATATCAAATAAATTAAAAATGTTGTTTCAGTTCCACATGAGACTTCAAGAAAGAGAGGTTCACCGTTCTCGTCAGCAATCAAATTACCCATTACTTCATGCGCTGTTGGCTGATTTTTGTTAGTCAAGGTTTATTTGTTCCCACCATATCTTGTGAAATATTAACATCGTAGTTTGTTATAAGTTACAAATCTCTGTTCAAAGCATCATGTGTTGACTTGTAGGCATGGTTAAAGACGCTATAACAATGTTTTCCAACTCATTTATAAACATCTTGATATCAAATGCTGCAAAAAATCATCAATTACAACATTCAGGAACGCTGAAATAAATATTCACTACGCAAGACGTAACGTGCTCATGATAGAATGCCAAAGTGAACAATTTTGGAAAATATGTTAGGTTGAGTTTATATTTTTGTGAAAATATGCATAAAATATGTGTTTGGTTTAAATTTTGTGATCTGCACTCACACCTTACTATATTAAAATCCTTGATATCCAAATGATATGACAGTAGTGGGTACCAGGGAAAATTATTCATAAATTCTAGATACTACGAAGGTAAAAGGAGGCCAAAAATGTATAGTTAGAAAATTTAAAACTAAAAGGAAATGAAAATGGAATTTTTCAAAGAAGGCAAATTAATTTTAACATTAACAAAAACACCTAAGAGATTAAAAAGTTAAATAGGTTTAAAATGAAAACAAGCATAAACGTTATAAATTGTTCTTAAAATAATTTTGAAAAGTTATAAAAATTCAAAGAAAAAGTGGTATGGAAGTGGAACAGGTCTTGCTGAGAAGCTGATTTCTTTTTTTACTTTTAAGATTGGTAAAAAATAATTTTGTGCGATGATATGTTTTGAAGTCACTGCCGAAAAACGTTAAAAATCATCCTTTTTACTCTCTCTAGAAGCTATTTAACAGCGTAGTTAATCCTTCAATGTGCGAAGAAGCATGTGTGTCAAATTTCTTTCTAAACAGAAATTGCATTGTTAATAAGGAAAAATAATATCTGAAGTATAGATATTACGAAGGTGAAAAAAAGAGACCATAAAACCTGTAGTTATAAAATACAAAAGTGAATGGAAATTTCTTTTTTTGTCCGTTGATACGTTTTAAATCCAATCCAGAAACCTTAAACATCTTAAACTTAAGAACATATGAATTACCTGATTATCGAGCGTGCACTCGATGAAATTCCAACGAGTATTTGCAAACAATTTGGCAGAATTTTAATTTTTGATTATACATATCCAAATCTAAGAAGGTAAAATCACAAAACCAAATATCCACAGAAAGCAACTTAAGATTAACATTGGTAAAAGCGCGCGTGTTATTAAACAGTGAAATATAAAAGTCTAAGGAACTAGAATCGCGTGATCACAAAACCAATGGTAATGTGGAAATATCCACAGAAATAAAATTAATTTTAAGCGCTCGGGCGATTAAACAGAGAAAGATAAAAATATGTAACTGTTTTATCACTCAGACGCTTTTGTATTTTGAAAGATATTGCAATAAATAGAAGCAAAAAAAGCACTAACGAATTCTGTTTAAATTAATTTTAAAAGTTGATTTGAAATTAGAGAAAAAGATCTACAGAAATTAAACAGGTGTAATTGAAAAGCTAATTTTTTTGAATTTTAAGATAGTGTAAAAACGGTTTCTGGCCGGTGATAGGTTCCAAAGTTATGGCGGAAAAACTTTAAACCTTTTAACCTCCTTTCACCCCTTTTAGGTGGAGCAAGCAACTTTTTAATTTAGTAGTTAATCCGTCTAGGTGCTAAGGAATATATGTGCAAAATTTCCTTCTAATCCTTCAAAAGGTGCGGAATTGTATAAGGTTCAAACACACAAACAAACAAACATTGACTTTTATATGAAGACAACAAGATCAAAAGAACTTCAACATGCAGTAACTTGAAAAAAGAATTTGGAAGCCCTTATAGGAGGGTGGCATTTTGCTTCTTTTTTTTTGCCATGACGGAATCATATCGGCCATATTTCTAGACCATTTTTCGATGGCAATTTTTCTTTCTTTTTTGATTACGGTTTGAAAAAAACTTTGGAATGAATAAGGGATAATAGGCTTTGTAGCTGAAAATTCCCAAACCCCCTTTTTCAAATCAAATCACTATAACAAGATGCTTAAGACGTTAATCTCCGTATGCATCAAATACAATTCGCACCTATTTTTTACTTAGATGGCCCCATCTCTATTGTATTTAAGGCATAGCTGAGAAAGAGTTATCAATTTAGATAGATGGTTTGAACGTCAAACGTAAGTCGTTGCAGCAAACGTGTTAAATTTCTTGATAATGTGAAGAATTGAAAATGTTACTGCTGTTTTCAGCAGCAGAGATTAATAATCAACTTATTCAATGGGAACTTTTCCCTTATTTTTTAAAATTATTATCAGACATCTTAGATGAAAGATTAACTCTTTATTCCAGGTGGGAAGGCCTGTTATTTGAAAAATGTATATCCGTGTTAAAATAAAAATTTGCTAAATATGAAATACATAAGTGTCATCTGAATTTCTGTATCTATAATCTTGTGGGTCAAATATTTTTCTTTGATTTCAGATCTGCATATATATTGTTCTTGCAGTACTAAAAGGATTCATCTAATATCTTATGCATAAATATTCTACGCTGTATTTATGATATTTTTCATACATATAACTGAATTAAAATGATAAATCATAGGAATTTATCATCACTTGCGAATTAATTTACGCGATTATTTGAGCATCATTTTTAAACTTACTGATATATTTTAATGGTTAAGTCTATTCGCTAAGGTTTCTACAAAAATATTTCGGTTTATGCAGAACTTACTTTAATAATGCTTTTACTTTAATACTTTTACATTAATAATGTGCCTAATAATTTCTTTAGATTCGTAATAGAATCGCTCATTTTACATTTTGTTTGGATTACCGAGTTCGCCGTACTATAAATTCCTATATAATACATACCTTTCAGGTTGAAATAGGGCTCTAGTAAATGAACTAATTAACTTCAATAAACATTAAGTGAAGATTTACAGTTATTTACAAACTGTAAGAGACAATCATGTTTACTGGTTCGAAAGACCAGTCGACGCTAAGAACGAATTAACTGTCTCACTACTTAGTGTTCTTTTGTGAAAATAAGTGATGGGAGGGAAGAAGAGTTATCAGGTGGATAATTATATATCTTATAATGAGACTTTTATCATACATTCATTCATTCCATACCAGAAAGGGTTTATTTTCAGAAATCTTAAAACCTAGTTTATTTTTTTTATTTTACTGCTCTTGGCAGATTCATGAATCCATTGTTTAAAGGATGAAAAGAAATTCAGTTTCTACAAAGAAAGAATAAAAATGTTGAGCCATATTTTTATTAATAAAACATTTGTATTTCTGTCCGCTATTTAATATGACGACTTTTATTTCGAGAAGAATAATTATGACGATTAAATGTGCTACTTATCTTAATCTAATCTTTGTTGCTGATTTAGGCTGTTTAGGCTCAAATAATTGATATATTTTTATAAACAAACAACTGTACGACTGCTCATATGATCTCCGAAGGTATTTTGTGAATTGACAATATTAAAATGCAGGTACCAAAAATTAGATAAAGGAATTTGGGGACTTCACAAGTTTGAACGAAGAATGTGTGCACTGGATAATGAGATTTTTGTCACAATTTATAAAGTACCATTCTTGCGATACTTTTTGAAAAGCAGCGAAGCTGAATTTCACATCTTTCTGATTGATGGCTGAAGAGTTACAAATTACCTTTACCCAACTCCTAAGACAAGTTAACCCAGATGAAGTAATCCAGAAACACGATCTTTTTGCAAAACAACACCCATGAGAATTGTTTCAGTCTATCCATCTTCAATCAAGAAAACATCTAAACAAGCACGAACATTTCTCAAAATTTGGAGGAAATCTTGTACGAACTTGAACTCGTGTTGCCATTGAGATTTTATGATTATAAATGAGTGGTAGATGTCAATGTTTGGTTGAATGAAGGGAGAATGATGGCGAACATCTAGTTTGCGCTTATTGTAATTTAGAAAACCGCTGAAACCTGATGGTGCGTTATAAAAAAGAATTAATAAAGAATGTTCATCAGAAACTGCATCCAGATGGGAAATCTGTCCGACGAAACAAAAACAGAAATATTTTCTATATATGCTCGCACTATTTCGACCAATATTCATCTGAAGTTTGCCATATTCTTCAATTTTGCATACCATTATTGCTAAATACTTTACCGTACCAATTTTGTTCTATTCCTAGCTTTGTTTTCATGTACGAATGTTTTCGAACATCTTTTTCTCCCTCTATCCAGTTGGTTTCACTATTTTTGAAGATAGACTATGTATCTTTTCACTGTTCATTAAGAAAACTTTTTTCTGAAACTCAGGTTCTGAATACACTTACTTTTTAAAAAGAAAATGTATTCCAAGAACTATATGAAACTATTCAATTTATACGGATGATAAACTACTGCACAGTATGAGAAAAATATCTGATAGAATAAATAATCTACCTAAAACATATTTATTTCCCCCAGTTCCATACATTTCAAGCATGTCTGTCTGATGAATACAGAAATCTTCACCCTATTTTTTTCTTTCTTTTAACCATCCCAAAGAATAAGGCGCATCTCCAGAGATATAAGGCTACATCGCAACCATGAGCAAACTTCCATAAAATACGATAGAATTTTGTTGGCTGTATATATTTCTATGTTCCCAATGTTCTTCCACCTCGATTGCGGTGTTTCAATTCGATGTTCTTCCTTTCGATGACAGTTCTTTCTTTCTTTTTTTCTTTCTTTCCGTTTATTTCAATCGAAACGTATCTCTTAAATTCGATGATACTTTTGGATTCGACTAGCGAAGTATTTCACAAACCCAAAGGGAGATTCCCTTCTATTCTCAAAGGGGCCCTGTTGTGGCGATCGCCATGATTAGGTTGAAGATTCGTGGTTGGTTTGTTCGTGTTTTATGTATTTGTAGCTCTTGTAAATCACCGTTTCGTGATGGGAAGTAAGTAAATATGATAGTAAAAAGAAGGAAAGGATTCTGGAAAAGTAGAGCTCTCTGAATACCTTGCTTGTATATCTATGGATAAAATAAAGCTATCGGAAAAAATGAACTGTAAGAAACATGACAGGTATATGAACATAACAGCAACATCGATACACGTAAGAATGGGATTCAATTAATCTAAGTTTTGTCAAGTTGCTTTATACAAAGATTAAACTGAATGCTGAATTTTCGTTTTCAAAACAATGAAATTGTTTTAACTTTAAATAATCAATTTCAATTTAAATAATCAGATTTCCAGTCACAAATTTTAAATGACATATTTCTATGAATTTGAAGTTCAGTTTTATTAGTGGAGAAATCCATTTAAGATTTCGTTTTTCTCAGATATGGCACCTATATCTGTGTGCATTTAAAACGCATGTGCATAACTTTAGTTCATTAAAAAAATTATTCTTATTTCAATTATAGATAGAATCATCTTAAGATTGGGAAAATAGAAATCAAAATAGATTATTTCAAATGTTACCATACTTAATTGCGTAGTAATTTTCATACTTGAAAACAGAAAATAATAAATATTATTTCTATATTTTCAAAGTTTTATATGACATGCGGTTATATTTTTTGCTGAAGAAGTTACTTGTTTTAATTTCCGGAAATATTTCACAAAACCAAATGTGAATGTAATTTTCATTGCTTCAATTAATTAAACTAAAGAAAAATAAATATATTCAAAGATAAGTATATTAGAAAAATAAATATATTAGAAAAATAAATATGACTATATATTTTTAAGGTCAACAATATTTATTATGTATTTCAATTTTTATACTGATACAAGTTTCAAATCCATGCCAATAGTCAGTTAGCCTAAAATCGTATTTTCGATAACGTTAATATTTATAATATGATTGCAAATAATGAAATGATTTAACATGTAATCAGTTAAGTGAGTTAACATTATAATGTAATTTAATAAGTCATTAAGATTTCAATATTATTATATTATCAATTATTCAATATTATTATTTCAATATTATCAATTAAAAATGAATCTAAACAGAAATCGTTACAATTCAAGCCGCTGTTACTAGTTATAACTTAACTATTTAAGAATGTAAGGTCTGAAATTCGAAACTTTATCATAAGAATCAGTAAAATTTGTTTCCATATAAGGCTAAATTTAATTTAGTACAAACCTCTTTAAAAACAAGAATTCAAATTTCGCAATTTTGAAATATAACCGAATAAGTTATCTGATAACAAACCTTTCATGTGTAACTATCAGTCTTCAAGCATTCTCATAGTTATTTGTTATAGATAAACCTTTCATATTATGTGATATTTCATCAATAACATTTTTTTTAATTACGGTTTGTATATATTATGAATATATTTCTCATATCTGAAACTAATATTTTTTCAATTAAAAATCACTCTGTTGTTGTACAATGACATCTTGCCAACATCAAAATTCCAAAATCATAGAATGAATCTTCAGTACCACTTGCATTATGTAATATATAATAGATTAATTTCAAAATCGCTCATCTTACATGAAAAATCACGCTAATAATAAAGTTAAGAATTCACAAAATCACAAACATGAAAATGCACGTTAAAACGAAATGCACATATTAATAGCATTGTTCATATTGATGCAAACAACTTATATGTTTATATCAACAAGAGTTATAGAACAGCGTTATCTGAATATCATCAGACATCATAATATTTCTCTTTATTCCAAAACGAGCGGCATGGCCACAACTTTCCATTAACATTCATCTTCTTAAGTCAAAACACAAACTACATGTTATTCGATAATTTTCTCAAGGGATGGAGCATAATTAGAAACACATTCTGTTTGTTTAAACATAGTAAATCTAGTATTTAAAAAAGTGAGAAGGAATAAATTCCAAGAAATTCATTGTATAAAAGAAATACCATTAAATTACAACTAAGATCTGACCGACAATGCATTTATTAAAATAATAGAAAATCACTTGTCATTTAGATTTATTTAAAATCCAATCTTTGTGTTTCCGATGTGTTTTTGTACTGTGGTTTCAGCAGCAATCGAGAATGATCAGAATGGCCTAGCATTGGTACACATACATGTACACAATCCAATCTTAATTCATTTGTCATTTAGAACATATTTTAATCTCAAAGCTCAAAGAGGCTAAAGTGGAAGATCGGAAGATTTCTAACAATTTTGTTTCAGTGGCATGATAAAGATTAAATATACCCACGATATTTAATAAGGAAATTACGATAAATCGATTAACCGTACATAAAATTGAAACAGTAAAAGCAATTTTGTACAGTACAATATTATTAGGCATTTGATGAGTTTTAATGAGTTTATAACACACAAAAATAATTGTTATACTAAAAGTGAATGAAAACTTACACAGAAATCAATTATGTTGGGTCATAAATATAATTAAAACATTAAGGATTTTCTCAAATTTTGTAACGAGATCAATGGGCAAGACCAATGACTTCATCACAGAGGCAAAACTTAGACATGCTTTTTCTACTCTCAATGCATTAAAAGTTGATCTAAAAATCTCTAGAAATCAAACTATTCTTATACTTATATAAAACTAAAAATAAATAATTCTGCCCATGGTGAAATCCATTGACCTTATCACTAAAAGAAAACTTCAAACATTGTTTCCTACTCGGAATGCATTAAAAGTGAATCACTGAGTCGGAGAGAACGACCTCAGCCGATGATGTGGGCGCGTGTTTACCCATCTACTTAATTACATCAGGAAGATGAATTATCCCCTACCATTTATAACTAAGGCATTAGACCGTGCAGAGAGGGCAGACTCTATTGGTTTACAGAAAATCAGAATCTTTTGAATAGGATCTAGTTTTTTGAGAATCCTGTTTGCATTAATTGCAAAAATGTGAACCAAATGTTTCTTTTTAATCAAATCGTTAATTCTTCAAGTTATTTTCCTATGTGAACAAATCAGTTTCATTTTCTATATGAAAATGTGTACGTAAAGAAGAGTTGTGATATATTTGATAAATATCTTATAAGGAATTTATGAAGGTGATATTCCTTTTTCTCAGTATTGAAAAGTTCCTGATTGCTACTGCAAAAAGAAGAATTAATACGTACTTATAATTCTTTAATTGTGGAGAAGAACATTCCTAAAAGTGTGCATTAGTAGCAATAATAACAATTCATAACATAACCGAAAGAAAGTAAGAACAAATTGACTTTTAAAACGGAATACGATTTTTAAAACTTCTATTCCAAGCAGAACGGAAATGTCTTAATCGAAACAACTTATTTACCACATTCTACCTATCATGTAAAGTACTCTTCCTCTGAAACGAGTTTAAAGCACATTATCATAGTCAACTCTCAATAGTCTTCTGAAGTCAATACTCTGCTACTACAGCAACAAGTTCTTTACTGTGTAAAAGAAAAAAAAATGCGGAACGTTCTGAAAGTGATTGATTCACTGTGATTTGTTATTACGATTCAAAAATAGCAATGTGTAATATATACTATTTTTTATTTTCCAAATTCCAAAACAATAAAAGCAACTGAAGTTGACAGGATATAATAATCTTCGAGGGATAGCATCACCCTTAAATGGCTAATATACGTTTCAACTCATCTTAATTTACACTAAAAAATACTTGAAATTAACTATTTTCACTCTTAATATCAAACATTGCTTCTCAATATTAATCAAACAGATCAGTTACTTTGACGTTTACTAAGTTCATATTCAGGAATCTAAGTGTATTAATAATGCGCAATGTAGCGTTCATCATACTGTCAATTTGAGTTTTACCGGTTGTAGTTCATATTAAAGTTTAGTTTTAAGAATGAGAGAATTGAAAGTGCTTAAGCAAAACTTATATGGGATATTGACATTTCTTCTAAGCCTTAATGATGCACGTATGAATCATTTTAAGCCAACACATTTTCAAGATAAAGAATAATGATCAACTACCTCGGAACTTTGACAATTAGTGAATGTCAATTAGACATCATTCCATCGAATATAATTTCAAAACCTTTGCCCAGAAAGTGTCACTTCAAAAATAAAGGTAATTTCTGTTTTTTCTCCCATCAAAAGCAAAAAAGGAACTTTTCACAAAAAAGGTTTAAACGACAGCCCGGAAATGATTGATAAAGAGATGAATATATTTACTACTAGGATATTTCCTCTATTAAGCGAAGAAAGCAATTACTTTCGACATCAAGATATTTTTATTTACGGCGTTTGACAAAAGGGAAAACATTTTTTAAGCTCCGAGTGAAAAACTTGGAGCGCAAAAAGCGGAGGGCATCAAAAATTTGACACAAATTCTGACCTGTTTAAGATTAATAACTGCGGTGTAAAACCCCACCTTCGCTCCCCTAAGCCTCGAGGTCCTGTCTCGCTTTTGTTCATTTTACTCCTTTTAATAACCTAAATGCTATTTCGTATTAAAAATGCTCGAGGCTCAAATGCTTTCTTGGAAAATATTTCCTGCATTCTCTATCTAAAGTAAAGAGGAGATCCAATAGAAAAGCGGGCTGATAACGTTTACGTTAATGCCAAGCATTTGCATCGCCATTTTTAGCCACAAATGTATGCCAAGTGTTCAGTCAACATAAATTGGTTCAGTTTTGTAAGACATTGCCCTTATTTTAATTTGTATGGATACAATTTTATATATTTTAGCCCTTTATAGGCCGTGGTGAATATACTTACCACCAAATTCATCAATTTTTGAAACGTACAAGGTAAGCTATTTTAAAGTTCTCATCAAATTTTTCAATGAAACGAATTTCTTATTTCAAAGTGTTAAAAAGTGTCTTGAATATTTAATTAATTGTTAATTAATGATATTAATTAACAAAACATTAATGTCATCCAATAATCTAAATGAATTTCTTTTCTTAAACGAATATCAATTCCTAATGTGATTTTATTATACCATTACTAGAAATAAACTGCCCTTGAAAAGGTTAATGTAGAAAAGGGCCTTGAATTCAGCAAAATTCTCCGAATAATGCAGTTTGTTCCTTAACTCTCTCAAACCGAGCGAGGCGGTCCTGTGCGTTCTAAAATTTCCCTTTAACATCGAAGAAGGCCAGTCTGAGGCGGTTGGCTTCTTTTGAAGGGAGGGGAGGTTCTGAGATCACGAAAGAGATAAGCGATTTAGGGGGTTCAAATTATCCTTGGCAACCACAGCCCATTTCCATGCTCCTTAAGGGAAGGATATAGGTGGGGTGGTGCGGTGGGGTAAATAACCAACCAGGTTGGGAGAGTCCAATTCATGTCGCTTCCTCTCCAAAACTCCCGGTTTTAAAGGGGCTAGGAGAATTCGCATCGGGATTAAAGAGTTAATTATATCACTGCATTCCAAATATTCAATGCAATTACTTTTTGCAATCTCGGAGAGTAATAATCAGTAGGAAATAGAGAATGAAATGTTATTGAAAAAAGATAATTTTGACAGTCGCCATTGCAAAACGAAATAAGAACTTTTTGATCATTTTTCTTATACGATTTCGAATCTCATGTGTAAAAAGATGCCTGCATTTCCAGCGTTGATAATAATCAAATTATGACTGAATAATTGAATGTTTATTTGACCCTAGTTTATGTTTCTGTTATAAAACATGTTACTGCATTGATATCAGTTGTATATTCTATAAAAGAAAATATGCAGAGTGAAGTAATGTAATTTGTACTTGCTTAATTGTGGCATATAAATTTAAAATATCCGGGCATTTATAATTCTTAATTTGACAAAATTCTTTCGATTCTGATTAAACTGGATTCTTGATTAGTTTTCTCATGAAAATGTGATGATGCTCATGATTAGTGATATATTTTTATTCAAATAGTGCAATGATGTACTATATCGCATACTTTATGAATTGTATTACGAAAACGAATTAGACAAAAATAAATCTACATTACACAAATGATTCATTCACATGCATGAGGTGAAACGAAGATTATAAAGGCATCTATAGGAAATTATATACTAACTAGAAACTTTCTATGAAGGAGTTTAATATAAACCGACAGACTTACGATATATCTGTCTCAGATTGTAACAATTTTTTGGTATTTTTTTATGATTTGACGGAAACAGCTTGAATTCTACTTTTGCTTGTGAAAAATATTAATTCCCTGCAATATTATACTTTAGAATTTTTTGGAAAAACAGCATTTGAAAAGCCAATGAATGATGAAAAATCAATTTTAAAATTACGAAAAATTTTAAATGTGCCCATAGTTTCCACCACATATATGTAATAATCTCACTTAATTTTACTTTAAATTATAAAATTATATAATTTAAAATCTTAGCACAATATTAATGTATTCCAAAATCACTTTGCTTAAACTCCAGTTTTGCTTTATTTCCCGCACTGGATGTATATTAAATCTCACGTTTTGTCATATTTATTACTTTATGAATATTTTAATAGCTTCCACGCGCACACATAAATCGCAAATTTGGCATCCTTTTGACGCCAGACTTTTCCCTAAAACACTTACATAATTTAGTAAAAATAGAAAATATTCCCTTCACTTTGATCACGTGTCTATATGTTAATCCCTTATCTGAGGAAATGTATGGATTATCTGTTAGCTTTTGACTTTAAACTTTCATATGATGTATACGTATATTCCGCCACTCTCATAATATGTTGAATAATGAATAATAAATAAAAAATAACTCTTTATTCGGCCTTTTAATGACTACAACAATGAAAACATTTCATATATACCAAAACTAGCATATTATTATGAATAAAAAGCCAAAGTTAATTTAAATGCAATGGTTTTTTTTGCTAAGTAGTTTAACTTCCCAGAAAATCGGAAAAATGCCACATACTATAGGATTATTATTATTGTGATTTAGTAAACGAATGTTATATGAAGAAATATCAATGATTTTTCATTTTGTTTCATCATCATAAAAACAAATGCAGCCTACATTCAGTTTCATAAAACACGTAAATCAAAGATTGAAATAGAGCATTTATGTTGTAGAAAATGACATTTATTTATTTTCCATAAATAGGACATTCAGAAATAAGTGAGTACTAATTACTTAGCTACAGAAATCCACATGAAATGAAATCACGCTTCTAATGATGTGCGATATCCTGTTAATAACGGTTGTCACTAAAATGCTTTTTTGTACATGAACATATACACTTTATGTTCAATTCTTTGCAATATAACACGTTAGAGACGTGAAAGAAGAAAATATCACTTTATAAGAAAAAGTAGTAATTCGGGGAGCAAATATATAGTTTTTCCTTAATGGTAGTATCCATTATTTGAAGGAATTAGAGATATTTAATGATATTTCTCTAATCTGAGAAATTTAATACAATTTAAGACTTATTAAAGTTAGAGGGAACACGTAGAAAAGATATGGAATTTAAAAAGGAATTTGAATTGGATATGGAGAAAATAAATCATCAGTTTATTCGCAAAAAATCATAACAATCCTTTCAAAAACTATTTTCTTTCCGAAGAAATTACAAAAATTTTGCAGTAGAACAAGAAATTAAATTGCTGCTTTTATTGAAAGGAACCTTTATTAAAAATATATTTTCCAGTTATATTGAATGGAAATTTGAGACATTTTTAAAATCCAAAACATGTTTGGCTAAAATTTCTCATTGTTTTTGAATTGCATATTCAAATTCGTTCTCGAACTCATTTCAATTTGTTTCAACAATAACGCGGAAATTAATTTAAAAATAATATTATATTCGAATATTCAGAATATATGAGAACGGAATTAGTAAACCGAATATAAAATTATCATGCTAATATTCACACGAAACTTTAAATGGAAATTCCTTGAAATAGAACTTATCAGTAATAAAGGACATAAATATTTTGTTTTGTATAAAATACAGTTGTTTGCGATAAAAAAGAAACTTTTAGTTTGATATCAGTTGTTTTTAAATAAGCAATCAATAAATCATTTTCATTAGTCATAAAAAGTATGTTGAATTTTAGAATTTGAAATTCCAGTAAGTTCTTTCAAGTTTATACAAAAGGCTGTTTGAGACTTCATTTATGTATTTTGCGATAAGCTGAAAAAATAACATATGGAGATGTTTGGAACTGCGTTTAAAAAGATATGAAAATTTTCAAGCCTATTTTTTTAAAAAGATTTTTTTAATAATGAATTGTTGCTTAAGGCCTATAAATAAGAATTGCCATAATAAATAAGAATAAGCATTGAAACTGTTCCAAGAATTTAACATTAATTACAATGCCAAAGAACTTTAGAATGTTTTGTACCAAACAGCAAATGTATTTTCAGGCTTGAAGTAAATATATTTTCCAAAATTTCTTCCTAAACCTGTTTACCTTCTTGTTATTTAAAGCAGAAAAAAGATATTCAGGCGCTATTAGTTACAAATAATGTTCGGATAAGAAGGATTGATATTTGAATTATCGAAATTAGGCTTAAAATAAAAATGCTATGACAAATCTATTAAACAATTTAAAACATACAGAAATTCTAGGAAAAAGTAATATAAAATATGAATCACATTTAAAATGAACAAAATTTTAAATAACATCAGCATATCAAATTTTTTTAATTCTCAGATTTTCCTTCTCAGAACCTGAAAATTTAAATAAACTTCTTAAATTCATTAACACAAATCATACCTTAAATTAAACTTTTCTAAGTTTATATTGAGTATTTGAATATTTATTTGATTGTTTAAAATTTTAAACATTTTAATGACGTTGAACTTTATATTAAACTTACAAAGTGAGTGAAATGTAAACTACTTTTTAAGCAAAAGTAAGTTGCAAGAAGTTTAGTTTTTTGCAAAAAACGAACGAATTATTAGATATCTTGATAGAAATCAACCTCACATATAACGAAATTTGGTTTTAGGTTTTAGATATGTTAATTAAATATATTTTCAAGTTTTTTGAACTGAAATAGAAAAATGAACTTTAAAAAACTAATTATTTTCATAGTTTTTAACTAGAATTTTCAAAGCTTTCCAATTGCATCTGTGTCCTGAAATGTCGGTTTAAACATTAAAGTTTAGCTGCCTCCAATAGTTGAGGGGGGAAATCTTACAGAAATTAAAAGAAGCATCAGGCAGGAACAATCAACTCACTAGAGAATATAACATAAACGGGGAAGATGATTTATCACCTAAAAGAAAAGAAAACTTCTTCTTTATGGTCGCCTCTATGGTTCCGGCTGAGAGGTTCATTGTGGAGTTTTGACAGCTCAATAGCTCTTTTTTTACCTCAACCCAACGCGTCTCTTCTTTACAATGTGCCGTTATTGTTATTGTTGTTTTCAGTGGAACTCCTTGGGTAAGTTGTTTTTAGGGACCATAAGAGCTCATATCATTCCTTTATGTGAATTTTTTTGTGTTTGCGCTATTAAATAATATGTGTAAATAATTCCTAATTTAGAATAATTATTTCATTGTTTTAAAAATATATCGGATGATTCATATAGTTTCACAAATTTGATTCTTTTAATTCCTTAATAAAAATACAGCTTATAATACTTGTATACTTAGCTGTCATCATATTCGGAGAAAATTAAAATTATTGGAGTTCATAATTCATTCCATTTCAGCTCTAATAGCACATTTTTTTCATGCAACCTTGACTTTTCAAAGAATATTAACAAGTATTTTAGCTTACTTCATACGAATCACTTATAAAGATATTCTGTTTCGGAATAATATAGTTCAACGTTTATTTTTAAGGATTACAAGGAACAATACAAACTGGACTTATACATTTTCCTGATAAATTTATACATGAGTATATAGTATTCATAAAGAATACATTATACGTCAATATATAATATATATATATATATATATGCATCGCAAACTGCAAGTGAAATATAAATATATTACACATTTTATATTTTGGATCTTCTAATATTGAGCATAACTAACATAACTTATCGTTATTTATTATTTACACATTTTTCTGGTATTATTAAAAACATTGAAACTCAAAGCAATTTTTTTTCATTTTTTATGCAAAGCCTAGAACTAAAAGTTTTTAGAAATTCCTAAATATGTGAATTATTTGATTTAGTGATTCAAAGTTGTTCTTACAGAAACAAAACGATCCATGAATATCTATTTTACATGTCAAATAAGCTCATTTCTATTCTAAAATTCCATAAATGTGTTATATATACTAGAATTTATTGGAAATTCTTTAGTAAGTTCAATATTTTGTAACCGCAGAAATTCAAGCATGCTTCATGCGAAAATTAAAATGACGTGCATGCATTACATTAATTTTATAAGGTAAGGCTTGTGAAAATCTATCTCAAACAACAGGCTCAGATTTACAAAGTGAAAACACTAAGCATTATAGTTTAGTTTAGTTATATTAACGTCCCGTTTTGCTAATATATACCATGTATCTCAAAAAAGTATATGCATGCACATAGATTTTGTGCACAATATTTCCTAATTGCTGTGGCGTGGCGGAATAAATAATGTTTTGTGGATAATACATTGATTCGCAAAATTAACATATCTTTAATATATCTCCTGAACAATGATTGCTGGAGGAAAAACATAATATAAATGTAACTAATAAACTTCTTTTCTTCAAACAGGTTTTTTTCCTTTAATCCGTGCATGATGATATATCTTTTATTCCCTTTCAAATAATAATTCTTTCATTCTTTTATCCTCTACGTCCATTACGATATTTCCCAAAAGAAAAAGAGACTGAAAAGCTCAAGTTCGAGCGAGGCAAAGACAGTGGCTTTCATTTTGAGAAACGGCCGAGCAGAAGAAAAATTTTAACGTATGACCAAAGTCCATCCTTCTTAGCAGACAAGGGCTCTTAAATCGCCATGTTTGTTTCCTTGTTTTCCTAAAAATGTTAGACTGGATATGGCTGCGGAAAAGTTTGTTTTTCCGTTAGCTGTTTACTTCAATATTTAGAAGAAATGTTTTATGCCAGTCTTGGTTACTTTTGTGGAAAAAAATAATTATGAACGCAATAATTACGATGGATTATTATGTAATGATTGCAGGTCTTGTTATTTTAGAGTTTAAAATAGAATAAAATTCTTGTTGTTTGTAAGAATTGATATAGCATATAATAAAACAGAACGCAAAATACGATATAATGAATCTGCCGAGTTTGCAATATTTGAATTTATAACAGTTTTAATTGAACATGATTTCAAAGGATTAAAATATTTTACGTAAAATAATAAATAAAAGGATAATGATTTTTCACATTCCGAATTATTTTACGTAAGAATGACATTGAAAGAAAATTATAAAGAAACCCCATATTTCGTGTGTTAATACTGATGCAGTATAATGTAAGCGAATCTGGCATTCCAAAAGTAAATACTGATGGTATTAGATTCCACACAATTTTTGTTAAAAGCAAAGTGAATAACGGACCATTTATACAAAAAATTGTTTTGTAAAAAGCATGTTTTTATTTTATGTTGCTAGAGTTACAAATTTAACAAATGCCTTTAACTGAAAAATAAAGAATATTTCACTGAATACTGTAAACCTCTTTCTCCGATAAATGGAATATTATGGAATTCAGAAGAAAAAAATCATTTTTTTTGTTCTTAGGTAATCAGAAATGAAATTTACTTGAAAAATATTTCCCAATGAAAAAAGATAAAATAGTCGGGTATTTTTTTTACTAATTCCAGAAAGCATAATGCATGACTACAGAATAAATGTTTAATAGCGAAAATTATTTTCTAGAATTTTTCATGCTGTTAACTTTAAAAAGGAAAAGAAAATATTTCATTTTTTTGAAAAGGTTGGATCTACATTCCCTAAATGCTTCGTTCAACTTGTAGATTTAACAGCGGTATACAAAATTCTCGAATTCAATGAATTCCACTGACTATATATGCAAGAATTAATTCATTACTTTTTGCTAAAATTCCTCCCAAAATTTCTTCTTCAATAATGATAAAAATATCAGAAGCATTGATGAAGATATCTTCAATTTACTTAGGATCCATTTTGGAGTGGATAAAATAGTTAAAGTCATTCTGAAGTATTAATTACCCTCTCTGACTGATAATTTTTTTAAAAAAAATTACTTTTCAAATACCGTTTAAACAAGAGAATTGTTATTTATGTACAAATATTTTTTAATGTAATACGATTCGATTCTGTAATAGTACTGAGGATACGCTGTAGCTTATGAAAATCGTAAGATCCTGCAAAAAAATAGAATTGCTTCCTAGCCGCGAAAATCGCGGGATAAGCAGTCAGAGGGTTAACCATGTCAGTAAATCATAATCAGGGAAAGAGTTTTTCATTACCTCCCCACCCCCACCCGTGAGTTGTTAACATTGTTTTATTTTTGATAAAAATTTGTTGATATTTAAACTATATTTTTATTCATCCTTAAAAAAATAAAGATTGTTCAAAAGGAATGCACAGATAATGGTTTAAGTATAGAACAGAACTTCATTGCTTACACCCGTACCCGTGACCATTCCGGTCACTGAAAGCTTTGATGGGCAAGACACGGGGATTTTTTTTAAGACAGAAAAGCACACCATATACAGTGCAGAAATTTACACTATTATACAATTTCTGTATAATAGTGTATGCGTATTAGTGTTATTTTCTCTGTTGTTGAAGCGAAACACTTGATTGTGGAGGTACGTAATGGTCGCTCACTGGAGACACAATATTAAACATATTTCGCCCAAGTTTTGAAAGGAGCCTTTATTTTTGCGAGGGGAGGAGGTCTGGTCATTTGGAACTTGTTGTACACCACTTCAAAGTAAGGTAGATTGGCAAGGTGCAACGCCATCTCTTACACCCGTACCCGTGACCATTCCGGTCACTGAAAGGTTTGATGGGCAAGACACAGTGATTTTATTTAAGACCAAAAAGCGCATATTTACACTATATACATTACAGAAATTTACACTAGTATACAATTTCGTATTAGTGTTATTTTCTCTGTTGTTGAAGCGAAGCACTTGATTTTGGAGGCACGTAATGGTCGCTCACAGGAGACGCAATCTTAAACATACTTCGCCCAAGTTTTGAAAAGAAGCTTTGGTTCTTTTTTGCGGTGGTACATCTGGTCATTTGGAGCTTATTGTACATCATTTCAAAGTAATGTAGATAGGTGATGAAAGTAACCATTACTCAGGGCTATTATTAACAAAAAGGAACAGTAATGTCTGTGCTCTTATTAAATCTTCAGTTTTTGATTTTTCGCTATGAAAAATAATTTCATCTCCCTAACTTGAAGAGCGGATGTATTGTCGATGATTCTACTTACATAAAACACCCAAATGAAATAAAACAACATTAAGGCACGCTACAAAAACGCATAAAGTATGAAATTATCAATTGAAATAATTTTAAAGCAGATCTGAAATAAAAAAAATTCCTGAATATTTACTTTATTTTTCATTCTCAAAGTGCTGAGAGGAAAGCACTACATATTTCAGTTAATCTGCTTCAAATATCGAGAAGTTATTTAATTTTTGTCCAGCAATTTCCAGAAGTTCATAAAACTTATGATTTTTGAATAGTTTCACATTAAAAAACATTTTTATATTTTGCTAAGTTAAAGCAATTCCTCAAAATGTTTTCTTTATAATGGTATAACAGATTTCCTATAATATCAACAAAAGAAGTATTTATTGCCTTGGGATTAAAAGTTAATGGAAGTTGAGATCGATTACAGAGCAAATGATTCATTCAAAGAATTCAAACTACATTTTGTTGAAATCATTCAAAACTTTTCATACTTAATTTATTTTCGAAATAAATTTAATGTGACTTTATATGATCCTTTCAGGAAAGATCTACATCTTCGAGTAAGATCTAATCCTACATTTTTCAATGATCTCAACTTCATTTGTGAAAAACGATATGTTTTATAAAACCTGATTTCTTAAGAAACCATAGAAATGAAATAAGAAATGAAAATGGTTTAAAGGAAATAACGAAATTTTTTGCGTGTTTTCTTGCAGTAGGACAATGAAACAAAAGAAAAATTAATTCTCCCATAAGGCAACATAACTTCTGAGAACGCAGAGACCGAGGAGTGTTAGGAATTTATTAATTATGATGAATTGTTAGGAATTAACCGAAATTAGGGATTTATTTTCCTAACAATTTTTAAAGAAAACATATTATTGATTTTAGGTAGAATTTAACTGTCATGCAACTTAGTTTTAATTATTTTTAGGAGTATAATTGGACTTCATATCATAAACAAACGACTAATATCAAACACATAGAATAAAAAATATTTGATAGAAACACTTCTTATGTTTCAATAATAGTTTTTTTAATGCACAAAGTTTTAAGTCATCTATATATTTCTCTTTCAAAGGTAATATAAGTAACACAATTACATTTTTTATTAAATGTCACTTATTTATCATTATAAATCTTCTTGGTCAATAAAAACGAAAATACCTTCACTTATTCTATTATAATCCTTCATCTAATTCTTAAGTCATACGCATTGAAAATCTTCATTCTGCTAATTTGTGGGTATGTTCTATGCCATTTGATAATTTTATAATGGGCATGCATTTAAATTTTCTACGGGAGATCCACATTGTTCTAGTGTTTTGTGGCATAGCCATAGTGTTAGATTAACAGGAAATATATATATTGATAAGAACAAAGCAATTAAATCTAGGATTTATATATGTCTAATGTAACTAGAATCATTCACAAAGGATTTTTCTGACAAAAATTTTAAAATACAACGCAAGATAAAAAAAGAAAAAAAAATTAAAGGTAGTTCTAAATAATAATAAAAAAAGGAAACTGCATAAGAAGCAAGAGATCTGATATAATTTCAGGTACTCATTATCTTCTATAAAATTATCAAAGTTTTGCCGCAAATATTTTTCAGAAATCGCTTATATTTCGTAAACGTATTGAATTTTATAATATTAAATAAAATACTTTATCAAATAAAACATTTTATAATATTAAATATACCTATTTTTATAATACGAAATTAAAAAAAAAACCTTTGAGAATGGTCCCTGTATTTCAAACGCCAAAAAATGTTTAAAGATAATCAGAAAATGTATCCGTTTCATTTATTCTAAATTCTTTTAAAACTCTGAAACAGTGGTTAAAAATGGCGACTTAGTAAGTTCATCCTCGTCGTCCGTCAAAACAAAGCCAGGAATGACACGTGGTAAAAACCTGCAATTTTTATTCCTCTGGCATCGAATGCCCCATGTGCTATGTTGGCAGCTGTAACACCCAGGTCTCAGCAGCCAGAATATTTCTCGCCAGCCATCTTTCTCGAAGGGGGCAGAAGCTTTCTGACATTAACGGGCATCCGAAGAAGTCTCGTCATTTTTCAAAATATAAAAATGCATTATAAATAGCGAATTGATTCCCAGTTCAGAAGGTGAGAAAGTAAACGCGTCATGGAAAGTTGAGTGAAATGAAGAACGTGTATACAAAATTTGATGATGCTAATGAATATGGCAGTTCTACACAAAGAATATGGTTCAAGTTTATATATTTTTTAGTGTTAAATATTAATATTCTACACATTTTTTTATTACTTAAAAATGGTTGAAAAGCAAAGCTTTTCAGTATTTAGCATTTTAAAATCTATTTTAGGTACCAACACTCTATCCCTTCCCAATCACTTTAGTCAAGTTACTCTTCCTTTCTACGGATTTTGAATTTAAAATAATAATGACAAAGTATCTATTATGTCCCGATTGTGCACGTAGTTTTTTCTTACAAACAATATTCTATTCCATAATAGTTTTCCTTTTTTTCCAATTTAAACAGTTATTAGCGATATCTGGCCCATCACTATGTAAGTTTACATGTTTGAAAAGCGAAATATTCGACATAATATTTCTTCCTTTTAAAGAATTCTTTGAGGTCATTGTAAGCTAACTGGCATTTTATATTTGTTATCTTAATGTCACAGCAAAATCTACAGACTTTATTATTTATTTTCATGTTCGCATTCCAATTACTAAAGCTACTCCAGTTTCCTGCAGTTTTATGCAGTGCCTATTATTTAATCACATATTGATGTTCTATGATGAGAGATAACATTGTTATAATTGCTGCTAGTTGTTGCACTATTACTTTAAGTGACAGAAAGAAGTTTATGAATACTATCCTCCTTTCAAAGTGTATTATTCTCCCATAAGTGCTTGGTTTTTAATAGTTTGCAGCTGTCTGCTATTCGAATGTAGTTTGATGTTCGATGAACTCTTTAATATTTGTTTCATCCAATGAAACGCAACATAAAAAGTACTTCTTTGTTTGAGAAAAAAAATTTCCATGCGTGTTTCACGATTTTCTTCGAAAATATATACAATTCACATAGATATAGGGGTACTGTTTTATTAGAAAAATCAAATTACTAATATTTAAATCTGACATTTAATTTACAGCAGTTATCTGGGTTATCTTATAAATGCCAGCCTGAAACTTTCGCCTAGGATCAAAGGATGCAAACTATATAAAAAGATAAAAACTGCTAACTTAAGCGTATTCATATTAACGTTTACCCAAAAGAATAAACACTTACAAAGTTTTAAATTACTGTTTAAGCCAAAATTCAATTCAATTCAAATTTCAGTATTAGTTCACCATACGACTATTCCAACGTAAATTATTTTTTTAACTTAAATTGCTCATTTTTCTTGAACGAGATGCATCTTTTTAATTACTACTTTAAAAATAGATAAGCAAAATATTTCACATACACGTTTTAGATTTAGTTGCATGACATTTCAACTCTTATTGCATTAAATTACATTCGTCAGTAAGAAAATGAAATATCTGTGGAATTGTATTTTTAACCTTCAGATTACGGGCGGGAGTAATCTTAAACTATTCCTTTACTTCCTTATTCACTGTTTAGTTGTTTGATCCGAGTTCTTTTCAAGCCATCTAAAAATAAGGTCTGAGGATTATTCAACCCTCTGAGGGATTTGCTAATCTTTTATTTTCAATTCAGCAATAAACCTACGCATCCCACATGTGGTGAAAATAATAGGATTGGATACTAGAACTTTCTGCATATCATTCTATTTACAAAGGGGAAAATACTTTTACAGCATTCCTACCAACCACTTTAACCAAAAACAATCCAGTCCGAATATATGTGGTTGTGATGAATCACAAAAATGCCAAGGCAGCCGAAAGTCACGTCAGAAAGACCTTAACACAAGCATCTCACGCACGGAATACAAGAAGGTACCACTCGTCATTGGCAATGGGATTGTTAACCAGTCATTAATGTGCCGCTAAAGGGATCCGAGAAAATGCTTACTCAGCCTCGCAATATAAGCGCTCCTATGCGAGGTTATAAGACCCGACAGAAATGGTTTATATAATTTTATGAACATATTCGGCAATATCAAAAAGTCTTTTTCAGAAACTGATAATGTAGTTATATAATTTTTTAAATTTTACATTAATAAAACAATCTATCTTGTCTTTAGACTATTGATTCTTTTTATTATTGTATGCTGGTTTCTTACTAGAATTGAAAATTTGAATTTAGAAGCATAATAAATCTTAATTGTGGACAAAAAAGTTTTAAGGAACATGTAACACATTTCTGTGCATATTCCTTTTAGAAACTTAGATCATATCCTTTTAGAAATTTTCTCAAGTAATGTATGACGTTTATGATCTATATTCGTGTCTAATAATCTTCTAGAATCATTCATTTTTCAATAGATCCATTATAAATCTTAAAGTGCTATGGGAACTTCCCTCCATTAATGAGGTGCTCGAGAAATATTAACGGGGTCCATTTCCCCCACGACAAGTTCCTTGATTCCAATCATTCCTCAGCCAATAGATCACATCGATCGAATTCTTGGTCGGACAAAAGCGACTTGCCATCGATACCTTATGATGAAGAGAGCCCCATCTATCTACTATCTATCTTAACGAGATTAGCACTGGCTACACGTTAGCCTATCGTTGTAGGGCGACGCGGGATAATTGATGGACATCTTACACGTTGGCAGGGTATAGGCGACATTTTGCTAACGAGGAAAGGCGTGTGGTAATGAATGATCCCCGCCAATAATCAAATCGAAAACAGAACTGCGCCGCAGTTCATCTATTACAATTCGCGATCTGCTCAGGTTTGGCGAGAGCCGAAATCTGCTTCCGGCACTATTTGTTTTCCGATACGCCAGGGCCTGGCGTGTCCCAGGCGCAGGGATCGATTCGACCGCACGAAATGTAAAATTGAGAGGTATTGGTGACGAAAACTTTCTGGTGAATAACGCTTTTCATAAACACTTCAAAATGAATGCAATCGCTACAGAGCTCGAGGTGTCATGAATACTAATAGTATTGGAGTTCTTTTGTTGTTAAGTTCCTGCTGGAAAGAGTTTGTCTTGCACGAAGAGTTTGGCACTTCGTTATTCGGTTCTTGAAAAATTACTTCTTTCTCTCTCCGATAATGTTTATTTCCCGTTTTCGTCTCGGAAACTGGAGTTTATAACTTTGATTCTGACTCTCATGAATACATTATTCACAATTTGACTATTCGTCTGGGAAGTTTTGAAGTGCATATATTTAAATACTTTACTGTTAAGTAGTAGATTATTCGATATCTCTTTCGTATAATATGAGGACGAAATTATTTGATTTTCATGCTCTTTTGGAGTTATTTAAATTTCCCAAGCTTTTCTAAAACCATTTGAAATACATTACGGAAAAGTAAAATGCATTTATTGAGAAATGAAAAAGTAAATATTAATCAAAAAGAAAGATTTTTTAACAGTCTGATGCAACATACCAAACGTTTTATTTTGCCTTTTTGGTTCTTTGAATATTTGAAATTAATGTATTCTTTGACCACATTTAGTACCAAATTGTTCCTATAACAGAAACGAACTGAATTTCTACCAAGGTTATTCTTCTAAAACTAAGAATAATTGATAAATAATCATAATTTAATCGTAATATGTTTATGAATTAACTCCATGTACCCCGTAGTATACAATAATTGCATTTCTTAAAATGTGAATCTGCCATTTTTCACAGAAGCACGAAAGGAATAATGCCTATAAATGTACTGTGATTTCATCTCTGTAATCCTTAAGAAATTATCAAGATCATCAAAATTAATTCAGAAGGTTAAATAACAGCAAACTGTTTTGAAAATATTCAACTTTTACAAATATGTAGTCGTTACAATTTCGTAATCAGATGATAATTATTTCATAAAGAATTATTTGGAACTTTTTTCGTGTAAAAAAAATGGTAACTTGTATGTAATTATGTATTTTGGATAGAAAATCCATACAAAAGCATTTATTCTAAATTAAAATCAAATTATCATTATCATCAAAAATTCCAAATTTAAATCAGATCTTTTAAAACAGCCAATGGTCCAGGATTTAAAGAAACAACCGTAAGTATTATTTTTTTTGCTAAATTCATTTAAAAATGTGTTAGTTGTAACATGGAATTTCGCGCAAAGTATTATATTGCGTAGTGCTTGCTTAAGAAAAAATTGTGGAATATAAAATGATTTTTTGTATCTCAGTATGAAATATGAATGGAAACCAATTTTTCTTTCCTTTAAAATGAATTTAATACTCTGTTTTTCAGAAACAACGCTTGATGGTATTCCGCATGTTTCTATTACAAGTTGTTTCTATTTGAACCATTTGCCAAACGCTAAAAAATCCAGTAAAGCTGAAAAGCTGATTTACCGTGTTTATTACTCAATTTCTATCTATTCTATTTTTCTATTTTTTTTGGAAAAATGCTTTATATTTTTTAAAATTCAAAGCATTCCGCGATTTGTTTCATTCTATAATGTTGATTCAATGATGGATATACGTAAAGTAAAGATAAAACGTAAAATAAAACAATTGCTCATTTAAGGATAATTAAATAGTTTAAATGATAACAAAGAAAAAACACTATTTAAAGAGTTCCTATTCACAGAATTAACTAGTAGAAGAAAAACTAAAGATTTTCTATAATTATCAAGAATTCGAAATCCATCCTAAGCAATCGAATCAAGATGAAAACTCGAGAGAAAACATTCTAAAATCTTTTGACAGAAATCTTTTACGTTTATATTTATTTTTAGAACCATGTATCCAACTAAAGGCAGCATATTCAATTGTCATGACGCATTTAACTGTTTTTCACTTTGAAAGAGATTTCGGGACAGCTTATAAAAAGAAATTTATTCGCAATTGCATCCTCTTGAATAGCGTCAATTGCAGATGGGAATCACGATTCCTAACTGTGTTTTCCAGTCTCGTTATTGGGACAGGAGAAAAGAGAGAAAGCCCGATTAATTGACCTCTGCTGCTGTCAGCTGATGCTGAGAACTCTGGAGAAACATTCTCTTCATTTCTGCCCAAAAAAGGAAAAGAAAGCTCTATGAGGGTACATACTGGTATTGCTTGCTATACTTCTTAATAAGCACAAAATTTACATATTCTATTCAATTGGTTCTAGTCATTAAAATAAAATCTTATTCACGTGGACCAATGAAATTTGTTTGATATTGATAAATAATAATAACGTGGGCATATATTTCAAGATTATTCTTCAACATTTCATGTTAAACAGCCTAAAGTTGTTTTGAAGAATACTTAAAAAATTCAATAGGGGCTTAAATATACAGTGTTGTTTATAATTATAAGAAAGGACTGTTAAAATTTCATCTTTTGTTCAAAAAGTTTTAAAAACTTGACAATCTGCCATTTTGTTTCGATCTTCAAGTACCTTATTTCATCCTCCATAAATGCATATAAGTTTTAGTTATTTCATGTAATATTACTATTTCTTAGAAAAGATTGCTGTTTTAAACAGAATATATTAGTTGTTCAAAATTCTTCGAACCACTGATGACGAAGGTTATATTTAAGTGAGAAGGAAATTAATTTCTTTTTTATTTTGGTAAATTTAAAGATTTTTAATGGATTAATTTATTTATTACTTAATTTTTTTGGTCTATGAAGCAGTCATGACTACAGTAAGGCCCAAGGGTTTATAGATCTTTGTTGATCATCACCGCCACATCAATGAAGGTAGAAAGGATGGGGTATCGCATAAAAACCTAGCAAAAAGGAATAAATCGTCGAAGTCGGTATCTACTATTTGTGCAAGAAGTATGAAACGGCAAGATCCATCCAAAACAAGAGAAGGCGAGGTGGCAAACTGAAAACAAACTCAAGAGAAGACTCTATGCTTGTGAGTTTGACAAAGAGAAGAACGATATATCGCCAAAAGAGATCGAAGAAGTCTTGAGATTGAATACGTCAGATCTAACAGTTCGCCTTAGAATCAAGAAATCAGGGGTGATAATATGTATCCAAAAACGTCAAAAGACTCTCTACATGGCAAAGAGCTTGGCCTTTGCGAAAGAACAAATTTCGAAGGATTCACAAATCTCAGACAGTATTTTATGGTCAGGCTAAAGCAAATATGAACATTTCTAATTTAAAAAAAGCGTAAAAAGAGTGTGGGACGTGGAGTATGAAATGTGATGGTATGGGGATTCTTTCCTCTAAAGCTCTTGGTGCAATTGCGATGATCGACGGTGAAATGTCTGGAAGTATGCACGCCGATATTCTGTCCCCAAATCTGAAGAAATCTTACACAAAGTTGAGTGTGGGTCAAAGGTATATCTTTCAACGAGATAATGACCCTAAACACACGTCAAAGATTGGCACACAGATTATTTATCAAAAAACAAGATTAAGGTATTGTATTGACCATCACAAAGCCCAGACTAAAATCCCATCTAACATTTATGGTCGGTTTTGAATCAGAAATTGCCTTTTGAAGAGATAAAAATTAATTTTTTGAGACGATCAGAGATGATTGGTACAGTATCAACCAGGAGACAAAGCAGAAACTTATTGAAAGCCTTAATAAAAGACTGAAAGCAGTGATTGAGGACAAAGGAGGTTCATGTAAACATTAAACACTGATATTTCATTTTTTAAAAAATGTAATGTTATTTTTTCGTTGTAAATGTTTGGCTTTTCGAATAATTTTGAACAACACATAATTTAGAGTTATATGAAAATTTTCCTATTCTAACATATTCGGAGATAAAGTTTGAGTTATTTGAAGCTTTTTTTAATGATTAAGATTGAATTTAAATATTAATATATTTGAGATAAAAATAAATAAATTTATTTATGTAATGAAAAGCGTACAATTTTCTTACCTTTACAATGCACATTTTAACAAAATAAATTTTGTAAAATACATAATGGCACCTCGTGAAACTATCTTAATGCTTCTGATTACTTGAACTTTTAGTAGTTTGCTCTAAAATAAACTTTATATAGATTTAGATTTCAGAGAACCATGTCTTAGATGATGTGAGAAAATTATAGTAATGTTTAAAATTGAAATCAATTATTTGGTCTCTATCATTTATTATGAAAAACATATATAAAAAGATATTTGCCAAATTTCAATAATTATTTCTTATTGCAAATTACCCGATATTGTTGTGTAATGTTTAAAAGAATGAATTTTTTTTGTAGTTTAATATGGTATATTTTATTTCTTAAATTTATATTTCCACTTCACATTTAGAGCAAACTCCGTCTTGAATTTCATGATATTATGCGTATATGGATCCATAGATGCATAACGAGAGAAAAGGCTGATTAATATTTGATTTGTAGTCAGAAATGCATGTTTGAGAAAGGGGAGTGTCATCCCAATCTCTGATGAGGAGCTTCGCGATGTTCGTAGATTTTAAGGTAAGGTTCGATTTATCTTGCGGTGTCGTAAGTTCAATAGCAACAGTTTTAAAGCAGTAATACAAAATTTAATTTTATGCATCTTCTTGTCTATTTCATGTAGCCGGTTTGTTTAAAACTCTCTGTTTCAGTTGAGACGCTCCAGAATGAAGTCTCTAGTTATATTCCACCTACTGTTTATGTTTTTTTGCCAGTATATTTGATTTTCTATCTGTGATTTGCTTATTTTTGTATATTCTCACCTATGCATAGCTCTACTTTTGAAAGGCTGAGTTTAGGTTAGTTTAAGAGCACACGGAATCTTACAAAAATTTTCTTTCATGTTAGTCTATCATGATATAAATGAATTACCTCATAAACTGTTATAGATAGTCTTCTGACTATCTCTCAACGCAGAAGCTTCTACTTTGCAGAATTATATTATTAACTGACATATGTCGTTTTTTTATTTAACATACTGTACATTGATATTATTTTTGGTTTCGTAGATCTTGGTGGATAGCTGTACACGGAATTATGACAAACAGACCCTTATCGATATACTTTCTATAAAATTGTGTTAGATGCACAAATGCAGAAAAAAATCATTATATGGATCGTGAAAATTGTGTAGAAATAGTTCGTAAAATGTATTAATTGGAGATTATCTTAAATTTTGATGATGCATTTTCTAATGAATGAATAGAAACAAGTTTCCAATTAAAACTATATATTGAAGCTATATACTGTACGTCAGAAAAATTTACGGGGAAAATAAAAGTTATATGTTTACAAAACAAATGAATGCGGCTGCAATGCATCTACTTTTAACTAATATATTTAACAAAATTTCAGGAAAATTCTGATTTTCTTAGCATATATTTTCGAGTAATTTTCCTGCATCAAAATAAAGTATTGGTATCATATTGTCTTAGAAAAGTCTAATGAGTTTTGAATTAATCTTAAAGTCAATTAAAAATTTAAAAAATGGCAAATTTGTTTTCCTTTATTTATGTATTTCCCGTTTGTTTTATTCAAATAACTTAATGTAGTTCCTCAAAAATATATATATGTAATTAAAATACATCTCAAAATACTGAACCTTACGCATAATTTTAGTAATCATCCTCATTATAAATTCAATCTAAGGCGAAATTCTGTTTGAAAACGGATTTCATTACTCCCAGCAAATACAACGACGAATACTCCTTCAAGCTCAGCATAACGCATGATACTTTGCTCTTTTCCATTTCCTGTGCCTATTACACTGAGAACCCCGTGCTTTATTAAAATTAAAAAACATAAATTCTTTTCCGAAATTCAATTAAAATTCTTTCATCCGCGATCCATTTCATTCTAGAGAAGAACTTTTCGGAGAAAAATAATTGATTGACATCCATTACATTCTTTGCCCTACCTAGATTATGTTGATGCTCTGGCAAAAGGCAAGCTGCAGTATGATGAGTTAAATGTTTCCATGAAAAGGAATAGCTCGTGGAAACAGGGATCAGCGATCTGCTTTATGGTATTATTTGTTAGGGGAGGATTATATTTGCAAATTCAATGTAAGGAAATCGGGATCTTTTGTTGAGATAAAATAAAATTGGAGAATTCGAATCGTTTCTAGAGATAATGGCTGGAAGAGATTTCCTTTCCATATATTTCTTTCTTTTGTTGTTATCAGATTCCATGTTACATTTATTGCATTCTGTGTAGCGCGTATGATGTTGATTAAAATAATAACTCAGCAAGGCGAACTTTGAAAAGGGATTTGACTGAAAACTACAGATACCCTTTATGAATGCAAGACAATAATTCGGAATTTTAAGGTGATGCGAATAATTTAAAATTGTTAAATGCTAGAGCTGACAGGGATGAGCAAGAAAATTAATGATAAGGCGTATTATTAATATTTTATGATTAATAGTTTCTTCTTAAAATACATAAAATATATTTGAAAAAGACTCTTCTATTGATTAGCATTATTGTTTTAATTTTAATCAGTAGCAGAATTCTTGTAATAACTTATTTTTCTAATTTTAAATAAGTCACTACATTTTATCAAATAATGATAAGTCTGTAACAGCAATGTTTTCCGAGCTCGCCACCTAGCGGCCGTTGGAGGAGACGGCCAGTCCATGTTCTGGAGTCAACGATTAAACATGGTGTTTTGCCCCAATGATTATATATTTTATACGTCCTGAAGTGTTTTGTCCTTAATTGTTTGTCCCTGTATGTTGTGTCCTTTGGTGTTTGATTAAAAGTGTTTAAATGAACCAAGCCCTTTTCTTTGAACGTCTACTGTTATCCCTAGCAAGAATTAAATTATGGCGCCCAAATGGTTACAAGTCTAAATTATATAGGTTTAATATCAAGTTCTTAAGTTTCTACAATCAAAAAGTTTTCATCCAGTAATAAAATGCGATACTGTTCCATATAACTTCACACATAGTAAAAAATGCTCTTAAAACTAGGGAGCATGAAAATTATAGCCAGGGAACGGAACTATTCCTTGATCCTATTTTAAATGGTGAAAACTATTATAATAATTTTAAACTTGATAGATTATTATGTTATACATTTTCGTAGTTAATCGGATAAACCAACGACATCTGCACAGTGGTTACACGATTTGCCATTGATTAAGAGCTATAGAAGGTTCATTGTTTAATGATAACTTTTTCAACAAATTTTGGGTGGCCTAAAACAAAAGATTTTATTAAATTTATTTTAAAAAGAAATAAAGATTTTATTAAATTTATTTTAAAAAGAAATAAAGATTTTATTAAATATATGCTTACAAATATTAATCTAAAAATTAAAATCAAATTACCTTATCAATGATCATACAAATGAAACACAAAAGATAGTTTGATTAAAGACTATTACAGTATGGAAAAAGACAACCTAGAATTTGAATTCCAACAATCAAATGCCTATTAGCCTTGGAAACTGATATGTGTCACATTAAATTTGGATTTTGTGGCCCCAACCCTCTGCGAAAGCCAATTGTTGGAAAAACGAAAAAAAGGGGAACAAATTTCCAAAATCATTCAAGATTAGAAACGAGAAAGTATATAACTTATAACATACCAATTCAATAGTTATAAATATATATATGTATACATTTTAAGACTGACAGCAAATTACTTTACCCAGAAACAGACAACAACAAATCCACACACATATATTCAATTTATCAAAGTGGTAAAAACTATTCGTTACAGTGTATCAAAAAACTTTAAATTTCGATTATCCCAAAACTTCTAATATTTATTTCTTGCTTTTCTCAATTTGGCAGTCATCCCATTGTGATACTTCAATTTACAAATCGGATTAAAATATTTCTTACCATGACTTCAAAATAGCTATTAAAACAACGGCATTTCTATTTTTAAAAGCTAAGAATAGTTTACCAAATAACAATAAAATATGCTAACATTCTGATTTTGAAAATATAATATTAAGGATTCAAAGAGCTTATAGAATTATTCTAAATTAATTTTAAATTTAATCGCAATTATTATATATTTTAATTTTATAATGGATGTTTAGAAACTTAATTTCCTTATCACGTTGTTCCCAGCACCTCATGATTTTATTATTTTATTTTTATCTTTGATTTTTGACCAAAAGTAATTATTTTCTGCCTTTTAATGCAATATTAAAAAAGGTTTTGTTTTAATATAAATAAAAGTCATTGTGTGTATGTGGCTATGTGGCTATGTTTCACATCTCCTCCTAAACCAATGGACTGTTTTCAACCAAATTTTGCACACTTATTATTCAAGACAAGGGGAGGACACTTATGAACTTTTTAAAGTCCAAAAGTTAATTAAACAGTCAATTAATTAGAAATTAACCGAAACCGTTTTTCCGCAGGACTTCGGAGCAAATTGTCTGACAAAACATATTTTTATACTATCTTAAAGTTCAACACTTTACCGTTTCAATGATACCACTTTCATATCTGTGACATTTTCCTTCAATTTTTATTAATTTTTTAAAGTAAAATAATGGTTAATTACGCGCAGACGCGCTAATAAATAAGAAGAGAGCCAACCGTCAACTTTTAAAAGCCTCAAATCTGATTAAAATTTCAGTTAATTGGAAATTAAGCAAGATTTTGGCATTTTCCGTGATATTTTTGAAAATATGTATTGTGTCACAAAAACTATTTTTACACATAATAAAAGTTTAAAAAATTAACTTTTCATGACACAACTTTCATTTCCGTTCAATTCTTTGCTCTCATTTTAATAATTTTTCAAAAATTAAATTGTGTATAAAATTTACATTAGAAGAATTTTGGATGAAGACGAATTTTATTTTTTTTTACTCATATTTATTCTAACGCTTTTTCTCAATGAAAAATTTACTATGTAAGTGTCCCAAAACATCCGTTAAAATCTTTCTTATACTGCAAGATTCATGAACAAAATTTGAAGTATCTATGCAATGAATATTAATAACTTATGGAGAAAATTAGCTATCGTCGGTTTTTACAAATCGTCTGGTTCAACTGATATTCTCATTTTAATTAAGAAACATTTTAGGCAATAAAATAATTTTGGATATTGTAATTTTCTATACAAAAGTAGTTTTTTACATCAAAAATATTAGACATGAAAGTATTTTAATCCCGAGCAACGCCGGGCATAACAGCTAGTTTAATATATATTTATTATTTTATTGTAAATTTCTATATTTTAGTCTTTAATATGCTTCTTAATTCATTATTATAGTTATTATGGAATCCTTAACTCATTATTTATTATTAAATACTAGATGACTCCTGTATTATTAAGTCAAATTTCAAATAACTCTATCGATTAATTCTTAATTATATTCTGAAAAAATTTGAATATTGAATTATCATGGAGAAAGCAGAATATCCTATCACATCAGAAATAGAATGAAAAATAAATTACAAAGTTCATCATGGTTCAAATTATCATAGTTCATATTATACGTTTTATTTAAGTAGTTAACTAAAACGTATAATAAAAGACAATAACTCGTGACAAACATTTTCTTACTATATTTCTCAAACAAACTAGGCTCTATTAATTCGTTCAAGTTGCAACTATTTTAACTATTTAATAACTTAGCATTCAATTCCATTTGACAATTTGGTTCCACCCACTTCTATATTACATAATTCGGCAAATAATTTGCCCCTTTTACTTCCCGCTATGAGTTTATACTTCAAAGATCCCATCGTAAATGTGTATTGCTACTAGTGCCATTATAATCTGAGGAGTTCTGTGTTAAGCATGTTTGTAGTCAAGGGGAAACACATACGGCTGCAACACAGTTACGTGATTCTGATTATTGGGTTCGATTACGTAGCTACTTAAACCTCTATAGAGCAACACATGACACTATTCCAAACATCACTTGACAGTGGCTGATGATGTTCGCGAGGAAGGTTTATTGTGCGATTCAGACATGAGTATCTCGTTGAAAATGACAGGCACTTGGTAGAGGAGCATGCATAACTAGCACGATTACAACGAGCAATTAGGAATTTTGCCCCTTTGAGATCCAGTGCACGATCGCTATAGATAGAGAATAATCAGTGTCGATGTTTAGCATAGCTTATTTCTGAGTAGTGGAGTGAAGTTATTCCAAATTGCGATTTCTCGAATCGACAAGTAATTATTATGCTCGAAATAGTGAATAACGTGACGTAATTAGCTTTGAGAAATAGAAATATTTTTAATTTAGGAAAAAAATATTTTGAAATTGAGAATTAAAAGAGTTCTGATTAAATTATATCCTTTCCCTTCAGTGTCACTAAGTGCATTTATGTATAGATTCTTTATGTAGAACTTCTCTATTCGAAAACAATAATTGTTTCATTAAAAGAGTAGTATATGTAGGAATTTGAGAAACATCACTTGGTCCTGAACGTAAAAAACTCATAGTTAAATTTTGTTTCTTTTTTTCGTAAATTAATATAATTTTTAACTCGAATGGATTTTTATTTTCCACTTTAGCATTACTAAACGAATTAAAATAATTTTTTCGTGAAAAATCACATATAAATCGATATTTATTGATTTATTACTTAATACTTCATTTTAAGGGAATGTCTTAGATTTGATTCTGAAAATAAAAATATTAAATTAAAGAAAATGCATTTTACAACAAATAATTTCATTTATTACATCAGACTTATGAATAAAAATATTTATCTTACTTTTAGCAGTATGCTTTTATTACTTCTTTCTGGTTAACCAGAAAGAAGTAATAAAAGCATACATAATATTCACAATAAAAGCATAATAATTATTCCCTCACTTAAATAAAGATATAGTCTTGCACAGATGACTTACATTAAAAATAAATCTAGGTTGTCATTTTTTAATTTTAGGAAATAAGAAAATTGACATCGCATATAAAATATTTAACATTGATATCTCTACTATTTTATGAAATCATCATATGTCAAATAACCAAAATCGCTTTATTGCTGCAAAACATTTGTACAGGTTAGCTACGTTTGATCTTAAAAGTTCCCATCCAGTTGCATGTGATTCTTATATGATGCCACAAAATAACCGATGCCTCTGGTAGTTTCATCTATTTTTCGTATGTTTTGGTGTGCAGTTTCTGACATATGGAAATTTATATAACAGCGACGATAACAAAATTAAAAAAGATTTGTAGTAACGCCTACGAATTCCCTTGCCTGCTTCCACGAGTTTTCAGAAATTAGTTTATGATTAACGCAATTAGCTTTTACGAAGATGAATCCAAAAGAAAAAAGTTACAAGGGTAATATCAAATTATTTATTAACATTATACAGAAAATACACAGAGGAATTAAGCGGCCTACTTGCCGATCACTTTTCCATACAATCCTCAAGTCTATTTAGGCTTTGATCTGAACGCAGGACCAACTTGTTTAACCCGGCTGGGTGGAAATCACGTCCCTGCCCAATGAGCCAGTTCTCGGCGACTGTTTTCGCATCACTTTCCGAAGGGAGCCTTGTTTCAGATGTTTAATCGCTGTAGACGTGCAGTTGTTATAAATATACTTATCAAACAAGAAGTATAAAATTGGTCTAAAATGTTAACCTTATTTATTTTATCTACTGATTGCAAAAGGGTAGCTTTCATGTATCATTTTGATTATTACCAAGCAAATTAGACTTCACCTTAGGGTTTTTATTTCGTAATCGTCAAACAGATCTGTAGAAGACGGTAATGAATTTCATACCTAATTACAATTATTTTTATAATCTGAAATTCATTATAAATTAATTTTAAGAGGATAAATATTGAAACTTATCACAATTTGCAAAATTCAGATATTAGTAATAAGCGCTCAAGCGAAAACGAAATTCTTGCGTACTTATTTATAAATTTTAATTTATACGTAGAAATTTGAATCAAACTATGCATTTTATATCAGCAAAGTTATATGTTCATCTAAATTTACGCAATATGTTATATAAACTCTTTCAAAGGCAGTGGGAAATATACTTTCCACCTAATTCATCAATTTTTAAACGTACAAGGTAGGCTATTTTAAAGTTATCAAAATAAATAAAAATATTAATAAAGGGAATTGTAAATGTGGAAGAGTAAAAAATAAAAGCAGACAACGACATGAAGTAAGAATCTGGTGAATGACTTCATCAGAGGCTAGACATCCATGCAGATTCAAAAATGGAATAGGTTTTCTGCAGAGGAAAAAGACTTTAAGGTCTGAAATTATTTAATATCCCACTTGCGCACACCAATTAAATTGCTTATATTAATTTTTGTCTTTGTAGATATTCATACTTTTTTGTCTTTTTAGATATTCATTAAAGTTATCAACAAATTTTTCGATGAAAGGAAATCCTAGTTGTTCCAATTTCTTATCTCAAACCGTAACAAAGTGTCTTGAATTTTTAATTAATTATTTATTAATAAAATGAATTGACAAAAACTAATGTCATCCAGTAAGCTAAATGAATTTCTTTTCTTAAATTAACCTTAACCCCAAAGTTATTTTATTATACCATTACTAGAAAAAATGGACCTTGAAAGGTTTAAGCTCCTGTTGTTTACATTATGCTTCATAAATTTGAAGTTAAGCTTTTCATAGGATAGTAATATTCCCTGTAGGAAATTGTCGAAAATACAGGGTGTACAAAATATATCTTTATACTTTTAAAAAATAAGTTAAAATAAGCAAAAAAAATGATATGCACTATCGGTTGTTGTATGTTCCATAAAGAAAATATCAAAGTTTTTTTTTTAATGAAATGTAAACTAGATGGACCTACATCCATTTTTTGAAACATTCTCGTTTCGAAACGGTTTCACCGCAAGAACAAGCGCAAGTTGTAGCTTGGTTTATCGAATTTAAATCTTCAACACAGATACAGCGTAAATTTCGGACTACCTACAATCGAAGTCCACCTTCAAGACCCACAATTTATGAATAGCATGAAAGATTTGATGACAAGTAGCGTATTGCCAAAACCAAAATCTGGCCGCCCTAACAGAAGCTTCGATGACGTTAAAAGAATTCAAGAAACTTTTCGTCATAGTCCTCGCAAATCGATTCGCATCGCGGCCCGGCATTTACAAATACCGAGATAAACTGTGCATGATGTAGTGCATAACGCTTATTAACTTCAATTGTTGCATGAGCTAAAGCCTGATGATAAGACTCGACGTCGAACATTTGCAGAAGAAGTGTTACAAAAAATGGAGGAGGATGAAAATTTTCTAAAACGTGTAATGTTTTCAAATGAGGCAACGTTTCACGTATCAGGTATTTTTAACCGACACAATACTCGAATATGAGGATTAGAAAATCCTTATGTCGTACTGGAGCAAGCAAAAAAATGCCCTAAGGGCTGTCTCTTGCTTGCTCCAGTACGACAAAAGAATTATAGGGCATTTTTTTCTTTTTTCGAAGTAACTGTCCGCTCTGACAATTACCTGAATATGCTTTAATTTTTCGCATTTCCTCAAATAGAGGACTTGCCACCCAATAGCATTTTCCAGCAAGATGGAGCATCGCCACACTGGAGTTTGGAAGTGAGAAATGTTTTACGTGGAAAAATTCCTCAGGAGTTAGATTGGAAGAGCAGGCCCAATACCGTGGCCACATAGACATGAAACCTTTGGACTTCTTTTTATGGGGATACGTGTAAAACATTGTTTAACAATCTGCAATTCATGACACTGATGAACTGAAAATTCGAATTACAGCTGCCATCCAGACTGTTGATTCTGCAATGCCTCATGGAACATGGTTAGAAATCTAGTATAGATTCGATGTGTTGCGCGTGACTAATGATGCGCACAATGACATCGTGGAATAAAGCATTGAAGGAAAAAACTTCGATATTTTCTTTATGGAACATTAAAAAACCGAAAGTGCAAAGTATATTTTTAATTATTTTTTTAAAAGTATAAAGATACATTTCGGACACCCTTTAAATTTTATGCAATTCTGCATAACTTGAACTTTAAGAAATGAAGATTTAAGAACAATAAACTTTTATCACGAGAGATTTCCATTTTTATTTTCTTACATAATTCAAATATTTAAAATTCAGTGAAAATTAATTCTTTTTTTGTATATTATACAGGATATAATTTCCATTTCAGCAATATGAATGTTTAAAAAGAGAATAGTTTTCACCCCTTTACATTTTTCTCCTAATGGCCGGTCATTACATTATACATATTCATTATATATAATTAAAACGTTCAAAGATTTTAAGAAAATACATCAGAAAACGTTTACGCCAATAATTCATTTTCTGCTAATAATTAAAAATAAAGTGAAATATTTACAGACCTAAAGGAAATTTATTTAGCCATGAAAGGGGCTAGTATATGGAATAATCGAAGTCAGCAAACAATTGGACAATGTCACCATCCCACATTGATCTATTGTCTTAGATATTGTTGAGACCGATGCGTCTGACGGATACCAGTTATAAATCACTCCAGTTCCTCTGATACTTGATAATCATCTACAGGGAGAAAGATGGACATTGCCTTTCAGCCAATAATGGACTATTTGAAAGCGATATAAAAGGAGCTAAGCAATGCATTTTTGTTGACGATTAATCATTTTTGGGTTTCAGTAATTGTTTCTTGAATCGTCTCATTATTTTATTTCCCAGTTGCTGTTTCT
Source organism: Araneus ventricosus (assembly GCA_013235015.1). Classification (NCBI taxonomy): domain Eukaryota; kingdom Metazoa; phylum Arthropoda; class Arachnida; order Araneae; family Araneidae; genus Araneus; species Araneus ventricosus. The sequence continues at coordinate 879,798 of BGPR01000201.1, forward strand.
TGTCTAAATATACATTTCGTTGAAACATTATAAACGCATATATATTTCATTCATTCATTTTCTCGCATCATTTAGCTGAAAATTGCTCAGTTTTCAATATTGATTTTGAGTTCAATTATTTCGATACCACCAATTTTATTCATTGGCCTATGGATTTATTTCGGATTCTAACTAAATGGAACATTCTATAGATAATATTTATTTTTATTTAAATCCATATAAAAGCGTAAACCAAACTTCAGGTACTAAAGCATGTTGAAGTAATTTTTATCTTTTAAATGATATGCCACGTTGGTTTAAATATAAAAATCAACAAATGTTCTGTTATTCCACATACGAGTAAAGGACGAGTTTTCTGTAACTTATGTTTTATGTAGCTTCTTACACATAGTTGAATCGAAATCTAAAAATATTTAATAAATAGCCAACAGAGTAAGTGAATATCATTCTGCCTCAAGATACCTTTGTTGGCAAAACTTAATTGAAGCTTAAATGGTTCCAATATTAGAGTAAATAATTAAGAGATGGAAATCCCATAAACACCGCTGCTGTTGGCGCATTTCTTGAGAGTTTTTAATGTTATATATACGCTATCGTTAGGCTCAAATCGGTTTTCTTTCAGTAATTATTTCAACAGACCTGAAATCAAGTCTGATAATCAATATTTAGTTTTTAACTTAAAAAAGGCATTAGAATGAACGTTTTTTTATAGAAAAGCGGGGAAATTTGTTTAGAATTATATATTTGAGAATATTTAAAGATATGTTAAGCATTTTTAAATAATATGTATTTTGATTTTCCTACGTTATTGTATTTTTTCACCAAATAATTATTAAAATTGAATTTGTGTTAATTCATTGATTATAAGTTTCATTAATTTAAATTGCGTAAGGTGTTCTTATACCACACATTTCACAGTGTATTCAAACGATCTGTAAACAATTCAATGTTTGAAATAAATATAAATAAATTATACAATTGTTGTTCAGAGGTACTAATTAAAAAATATTCTTGACAAATTCTATAATGGGGAGATATTTTGTAAGTATAAAAATAAAGAATAGATAATAAATTAGGAAGATGATCGATGAAAAATTAAGAATAGATAAAAGGAATAGACAAATAAAGATACTTTATGTTTCTGATTACTTCTGTTGTGCATTAGCTTTGTGGCATCATCGCGGCTTCTGGCAGTATCTCGAATTGTAATTGCATGCAGATCGGACCCGCCCTCTTCGTAATGTCACCTATCAACCAATAGCGAGCAGCCGGTTTGAGTACTTATAAACGACGATTCCTTCTGTTCACTTTCTTCTTTTTGTATCATCTTACAGCTAGCATATTTAATGATGTTAAGATTTAATTTAGGATTTTAATTTAGTTGTTGTTCTATTAAATTTGTTATTCATTTTTGAGGTAGTATTTCTTTGACTATGTCACCAGCTCTGCGTTTCTCACAAATGAGTACTTCTGATATATATGTGGAATCAGGCATGATAGGTTGAGAAGCTGAGTAGTGTGGTATTGTGCTACTTAATAGGAAGCTCTTAAGTGTCAATCGTTCTACGAATCTAATACCTCGGCGACTAGATTAGTAAATCTCACCTCTACACATGCTGTTAAGTTAACTTGACCTCGAGGTAGGCCCTGAAATTACAGCTTGTATTCATCTAGAGTTCATTACTTTCTAGGAAATAATTTTTATTTCGGGCCGATAATCATTCCAATAGTAGTCCGTTTCACCTATCATTCCAATAGTAAAAACGATTATTTGAGATTGTATTGTTAGAAGCATTGTGACCAAGCTCAAAGCGATCTTTTAAATCTGATTCTTTCACTACATCGATATCTAAATCAATAAATTTATACATTTATTTGAAATTAAAATTTGAAATTTTCTTTATATTATAATAAACTATTCATCCCTATGTAAAACTATTATTTGATGTGGAAGAGAACACTAAAAAAATCTCATCCTTTCACTACATCGATATCTAAATCAAATAAATTTATATAATTATATGAGAAATTTTCTTTATATTATAATAAACTATTGATTCCTAAGTAAAATTATTACTTGATGTAGAAGGGAGCGGTAAAAAAATTACAGACATAAAAATGTATAATTTGTCAATATTGCACATACAATTTTCACGATTATGAAAATCAGTAACATAAGTGGATGATTCACGGATAAAATACTAGCTTTAACTCCGGAAAATAAAAACAACAACAAATGAACAGTTCTGAAATTTTAGATAACCCGATTACTTCGGTAACAAAAAAGATTTAACTTTGAAAGTCCTACTGAAAATATCATTTTGTTTACGAGGCAGTCTATCTCTTACAGTTGGGGACTCGTATTATCCAAACATTAAAACCGTTACTTGCAATCGGTAAATGCACGTTAACACTTCCTGAATTCCTAATGACCATTCGTCTACAACGAAGTACATGGCCGGAATTTCCAAATCTTCATCAGATCTCTACATTCCGAATTGATTTAGACGCTCTTTCATTTCGAATTCATACAAAAAAGGCTTACAAAAACTCTACATGCAGATAATGGAATCAAGCTCTTGCATTTTTTTCTTACGTTTATTTATGAAATAAAGTCTTTGTTCTAAGAAATTTAATATATGAAAGAAAAGCACTTTCTCTAATGCAGTTCTATGTTTAGAACGTTGCCAAGGTATCGATCAAGAGGAATTCGATTATCGTTTCTCGGAGGATCCTTTGATGTACACCGCCTAAGGCCTAGGCGTGGGAAAATTGGAAAAGAAACTTTCTGTCTTCGCCCCAGAGAGTACTTTAAAACTCTGGATTCGTATCTGAAAGAGTGATTAGATTATGCCCGTTAAAGAGGTATTTTCTTTTATGTCTGCTTTACTTATTGATCAGAATTCTATGTAAACTTATCCCAATGAAAGTGTTGAAGGGTAATGAGTATGCAGTCTGACTCGGAGCCTTTCAATTGAATATAGGGAGCAGGAAATTATTTTATTAAATAAACTTCGGTGAGACATATTATTCGCATACATTTATATGGATTGATTTATATTAAGTAGAGGCTAAATATATGCTATTGTTAAATGATTACGACATCAAGAGTAATTTTGAATCCGCAGTAGATTTCCAACTGTTGTAATACAGTGTCTGGCCAAGTTATTTGATGCTTCCAGTTTTTTTTCCTGTAAACCATTTTTTAAATGTTGTCATGGCCGGATTTACACATATCTACGTCCTAGACCAAAGCATATTTTGCGATCTAGCCGAAAGCAGATTCTGAGCCCCTCTCAAAAAAGTTAATATATGATTTTCAATTTAATAAACAATATTTTATTTTTGAAACAATAAATCACTTATTGCAATCTTTATAATATTTTAACCACATTAAATTCTTAATTCAAAATTACACTACTTATGAAATAACACAACATTAACTCCTGCAAATATATTTTATCGAATTTCTTGAAATCCTGTGGAATACTTAGTAGAATTTTTTCGTACGCGTTTCTGTCCGTGAAAAGGCATGAAGGGACATTAAAGTGGACAGATCTTATTAAATCAATTTCAATGCAAAGAAATGCAAGGGCAAGAGACGGTAAGGTCCGCAGAAGAAGAAAATAGTACCGTTCAATATATTTAATGTAACGAATGTAAATTTTAAAAAACATCCTTTTGCATGGTCTTTTCAAAATAATACTGAAAAGTTCGTAAATAGTTTGTTGTTATTTCTTCTGTTCTTTCTTTGTGCGACCCCTGACGGCTGCGCCCTAGGCCATGGACTAGGTTGACCCTATGGAAAATCTGACCCTGAATGTCCTGAGTATAAACACATAAATACAGATTGTTTAAAAAGAATACCCCAATTTTGAAGGGCTATATCTCCTGAACAAAACAGGTAAGCCAAGCAAAACAATCATTCTACGAATAGTCGTGAATGAGAAGTTCCTATGTCTTTTACTTCGGTGAGATATAGTGTTTTTACTTTATCGTATACGAAGTATAAAAGAGAAAGCATTGTAATCGTCAAAAAATTCTAACTCGAGATTTTGATGTCCACATTTTAGAACTCTCTATTTCTCAGAAACAGAATTTTAGAATTATGTTCGACTGTCTGTGAACACGATAACTCGAAAACTATTAGAGCGACAGGGTAATTAATTTGGAATGTCATATTTACAAATAATTTGTAGGTTTGTATCAAATTTTGGACAAAATCCGTCAGGGGAAGTCTGTCAGTCTGTCTGTCCGTGTTCAAGTGAACACGATAACTCAAAAACTTAAATAGCTGGGTGGATAAAATTTGGTACACAGTTTTATCATCAGAAATGTAGGTCCGTATTAAAATCTGTACCAAATCCGTCTTAGGGTTGACTGTCTGTTGGTTTGTATAATCATATACTCCTGAACACGACAACTTCTAAAAGCAATGACTTAGAAAAATGATACTTCGTATGTAGTCTTGTAACCTTAATTGTAGATGTGTTTCCAATTTTTGTTCAAATTGTTTTTAAAAAAATGAGTTGAAATTACATATTCGGTTTCTTCCCCATTCCACGACGCAGAGAAAGGCGCGAACGCTGGAGCGATTCCCCCACCATTGTTAGGGAATACCGCACGTTTCTGGCTCTCAGTGTATTTTCCCCCCACTCTTATTAAGCGTATGCGAGAAAGTTTCCGGGAGGCCACTCAAGCTGGTTTCCATCACTACCGGCGAACATTGGCGAACTGAAAAAAGGGATTAATTACAGCCATGTCAACTATAACATAGAATATGATGGAAAAAAGTGTGAGATGAGTTCTCTCGACGATTGGATATCTCTCGTGTTTCTGGTGGTGGTCACATTGAACATTTATACTTTTATAAACCTTAAAATGTTATTTTTGATTTCAACGTTCCGAAAACGTCTTTCTTCTGCAACTTCTTTAGTTTTGTAATGTCCTTCAAAGTCAGGAGATTCTTTTGAAAACACCCGGTATTTTTGTTAAACCTGGCTGTTTACGTTGCTACGCTAATGCTATGTTCTTGGAATCATTGATAGAATGTTTGGAAAACGCTCATTAGTCTCAGCCACTTTGAGAGCATGTGCTGACAGATTGGAAAAGAAACATCATTTAGATCCGGAATCATCATCCGCAAATAAAAGGGACTGCACACTCCTACGTTAAAAGTACGCCAAGGAGAATCAAAGTCCTAAACAGGCCATTCACAGCTCTTTCAAAATGCAATTTTTGGAACACGGGAAGGAAAAAACAATCATCAAGGTTGAAACCCTATGAAATTTGGAGCAAATGATTCTAAATGGTGGAATTCAAAAGAACGTAAATTCCAAAACTCAATCCACCGATTCCAGTTTGAGACCTCGATTCGAGGGTAGCTTCAAATCAATGGATCTGCCTACATTGGGACCTCGCGACGATGTTAAAAATAAAACTCAAAATCTCCCGTGTGGGGGAAGAAATGGGTGGGTAGGTAGAATTCTGCGACTTTGAACCTTGTCTCAGAACAAACTTTGGAACATGCTTTGCCTTACTTTTCAAATAAAATTGGTGGGGAAAAAGACGGTCTTAGGAAAAATGACATAGCTAGCCTTATCGTGAATATCCACTTTACTCGCGATAAATACAACCCGATAAAATGTTTGAAGAAAGAAAATAACTTATCATTACTTGATTTGCATTTGTTTTTCAAAATAATCAAAAATATTACTTTAACATCAATCCTTTTTTAAAATTTATAGAAATAAATAATAAAAGAGATACTTCACTTTAAAGAAATATGTTTTAAATGTGGGCTGCACCTAATAATATGTCCAAGGATTTTCCAGAAAATATTTATATTTGCTTAGAAAGTTATTCTATCCGAAAGCCAACACATTTACTACTTTGACTGTCACTTTTATTTTCATTCTCCGTTAATATATTATTTTCCGTTAAAAAAGACATTCTATTTTTATCTGCCTTATTTATTGATCAGAATTATATGTAAACTTATCCCAATGAAAGTGTTGAAGGATAATAAGTATGCTGTCTGACTTAGAGATGTGGAAGAAATCTTTTAATCGAGTGGAGTGGGAAGTTATTTTGTTAAATAAATTTGGGCGAGACGTTACTCGTTTATACTTGTATGGATTGATTTCCATTAAGTAGAGGCTACATATATGAATTTGTTATATGTTGACATCGTCAAGGGTGGTTTTAATTAAGGATGTTGACTTCCAACAATCGCAATGTAGTCATTATAAAATGGATGCTACATAAAATAGTTATTTATTTGCTTTTCATTTAATCTTTTTTTTCTGAAATTATACAAATTTATCTATTTGACTGCTATTTTTTGCGTTATCTTCATGGCGAATTCTGTTTTCTCTTGGAGTTAGTTTTATCACAGAAATGGTACCGAGCCGTATTTTTAAAATTTAATATTGTTTTAATTTTTTCAAGAAGTAAACCTCCAAATTGAATATTTTTACGAAAATATATGTCACATTTCTCGTAATTTTCGAAATGTGGAAGTATGGATATTCATTCATGACTTGCAGTCTACCAAATGAGACAAAAGACTTTGTTAAAAATATTTCTAAGCAAATGAAAACGATCTTATGAAACAGTTTGCCAATAAGCCAAAAAAATTCAGAAATAAATTTACCCTGTGACTGTCAAAACGGCCAATACGGCTTGCCATGCAAACTGCCAGACGAACGGCCCAGCGGCCAAAATGTCGTATGCTTATTTCCTTCGCCTTTTTGAAGTGGGTTGGTAAACGGCGGGGAGCAATCGTATCTTTTTAACAATGGTTGTTTCCCCTCCCACTGTCACTTTTGATTGATGTCACCAATAAGAGTTCGAGAGCAGACGCTTAGTTTACATTAAGCTTTCTGCTTGCTAACTGCTAAAATGCCTGAATATCGGAACGTTTTCTTCCAGGAATAAGTTAATAAGATATTTTAATGGTACTGATGAATTTCAGAGAGGTATATTTAAAATTTTTATTAATATAAAACAAAATATCGGAAAGTATGTAAACAAAATATGCTATTTTTTTATTGTTCGGAACACTGCATTTGTAGCAAGTCTTCTTCCAACCAGTATTTGAAAAAGTCTCAATTATAATTAATATGATAAATATTCGTAATTTTAAAAGTCTTACAGATCAAATATAAAAGGCATTTATAAAGGCATTCAAATATAAAAGGATTTTGTTGGTAAACTGTATTTGTACCAATATAAAGTATTTTTCAAAGCTAAATCTTTTTCTATCCGTACTTTAAATAGTCTTAATTAAAAATACAATGAATTAAATATTAACATTTTTAAAAAAATACTACAGGTCATTTGAAGATTGGCGGATATTATGTCTTCTGTGTATTGCTTTAGTGAGAAAACGCAATTTAAAAAAATGCAATTAAAAGTTCCCGCTGATTATAAAACCCAGGGTTTCATTGTCACATTTTTTAAAATTCGACATTTTATTTTCGCCGTAGCACTTACATTTTGTGTTTAATAACAATTGTTTGCTTTCAAAAGGCATTTGGGAGGGAAAGGACAGATTTTGACTTCGTCACTTTTATCAGTATACCTACAATATTTATAAATAGTAGGTATCACCTAGAAAGAGACTATCACATCCAAGTAACTATTCTCTGTCCTGTGTCCCTTTTTATTCTTCTTTGTAATTTTAAATTCTGAGACTTTTAGCAAATTTTGGTTCATTTGCTCTCGAAATAACTTTACTAGAAATAACTTTTCTAGAAATAACTTTACTTACCATGAACATAGATTTATCTTAATAAGTTTCCAACTTTTTTCTCTTTTAGATGCTAATAAATAAATATGTGCAACTGCTGCGTAAATAAATTTCTTTATAATTAAATAAATTAAAAATTCTCTTAGGTTTGAATAAATAAAATTTATTGCGTGTTTACAGTGAATTATCTAGATAAGTAAACTCTTGAAATAAAAAAAGGAGAACTCTTAAATGATCAACTTTTTCTGATCCAGCAATGATTTTAAAATGGTACCTATTTGCTCATTAAAATTTAAAATTAAGCTTTCGTATCAAATTTGTCTTTTACTTCTATAATCTTACACAACGGTAAAAAATAAACTTCTGGAAAATCTTTTACAGAAAATATAGAGTGTTATCACAATTTGTAAACGACCCCTATATAGTCAACAAGGGTTTGAATTCTAGAAACATGACAATAAAAGCAATCCCCACGACGCAAATGACCACTTTCTTACCAGAAGGGGGAGGGAAATGTTTACCTGCTTTCCTGTTTGCCCTCGGCCGTTTTATGTTTTAAAAGAAATAGATTTCAAAGCACTATGGGTTTAAGAGGGTTAAATATTATTTTCATATGTTATTGAAAAGAAAAGAGCAGATATTAGCTAACTCTTATCGCAATATATATTGTTCGTTGTTATTAAATTTTACTTCTAACTAGTTATGCAAACACATTCTCATATTTTAAAGATAATAACGGTTTGTACGAAGGGAGCCGAAAAAGTCATTACAAAACTGCTTTTAAAATACAGCCAGGTTAAAAGAACATGATACTGATAAAAAAATGTGGTACATGTACTACAGTGCACATGAAAAAAAGGAAAATTCTCAAAAGAGCAAATGTAGAATAAATGTCTGGCGTAGAAAAACTAACAGTATATGCTATATGGAAAAGTTAACAGCAAAAGTTAATAGGCCCAAAGTTAATGCCATATAGCAATATTATATGATGGATATTAGATTACATATTAGTGCACATTTACCATGTGCACCAATACAATATGAAAACTGCTGGAAATTCTGGCCACTAAATTATCCAACTGGCTTTGGAGAAGGCCCTTGAACTCTTAAATAAATTATACCCAAAATCCCAGAATAGATCTAAAAGGTGGACAACCTTGCTGCAAACCGTTAGCCGAGCATATCCCATGCATGCTCAATCGGGTTCAGATCGGGAAAGAAAGTCGGTCATTCAAAAAGGATGATATCCTCCTTTATAAGGCATTCGTGTATGATGGTTACATGTTAAGGAAGAGAGTTGTCAACCATAGCGATGAAGTCTGCGTCCATTCAAAGCCTGAACATTCTTGTACGTATGTTTGTGGGATGATATCCTGATAAATATGGAAAATTTCAGGGTTCAGCTTTGGATATGAAAAACTGTTCAGGAATCCTGGATGTAGCTACACCAAATGAAAATACCCAAACCAACGCAATTATTGTGCCCAAGGGCATTTTCTTGGTTGCAATGTGTGCCAGCTGCTTTCCCTATGAAGGTACGACGTGAGTCAGATTGAAGGGGAAACCTGGATTCGTCAAAAAACAACACATAGGTCCGTTTTGCTGGTGCCTACTCAACATGCTCTGGGTATCAAGCTAACGGAACCGGCGTTAAGGTGCCATGAATGGAATACACGTGATAGACCAACGGGCATTCAGGACATACTCTTTTAACTGTATGTACACATAGTAAGTACACCAGGCAACTGTCGGGATAGGTGCTGATGGGCTTACACTCCATCGTTTTCTCTGTTCTTTACGACGTTTATATAAAGTCAACAAGTGACTTACATCAGCTGGAAGCACAAGAATTTTATTGAGGAAGAGATGTACGATTCTATTTAAACTAAATTTTTTTGTCGAACTCAATTTTTTTACTGTGATTCCCAAATATCCTAATATTAAGGATATGAGTGTACAAAGGATGAAAATTAGAAAGCAAATATTTAATAAAGTGATTAGACATTAACTGACCATTATTAATAACATAGGCATTAATTAATGAATTTCCTGAAACCTATTCTTCCGATTGTTCTTTTTATAAACTTTGGGTTTAGACGCTTCATTTTGTGTAATGTGGTCATCCCATAAGCTGCGTTAAGTAGAAATTCATTAAATACCCGATTTGATTGGATCAATTTTCGTTCTAAATGGAAAATATTTGATAAGTTATTTCGACTTGATTTGTGAAACTAGACTTGTGTCAGAGAATTTGTAATAAATTGTTTTGGGTCTGATTATGGGGTTTGGTAAAATGTACTTTTGTAAGTTTTTCTGTAATAATGTATCATGTTTTGAAATTCTTGTGAATGATATTTGCTCGTTAAATATCGCAAAAGTTGTATTAATTATTGTATTGAAAACTATTATTGTATTTATAATTGCAAAAGCTGTATTTCAGTCTTTCAAGCCATGTGTCATTGTGCAGCATTGTGTACTGTCCTGTATTTACTGAAGTTGCATGGTTCAAGTTGATTATTTATATAGTACAGTGATGTATACGTGTAAATTTGTACTTTTGATTTGGAATTATCAGGGTTTGTGAGCTTGCTTAATTTCATGCTTAAATGCATAGAATTTTCTTGTATTTATACTTATATCTTGCATGTGCTGCCGGTTTCCTTTCCGTGGTATTTTGGTTTCAGGCCCCCATTTGGATTGATGTTTGTCGCATCTTGTGTCATCTACTGTGTTTCCGTTTTATCTTAAGTAAAAATGTTATTTTGTTTTCAAATTGAATAATATATGATGCTTCCCTCCAGATTGTAAAGAAGGAAGAGATTGGATTTGATTTTAGTAAATGCGTTGAGGCAAGGGCGGTTGACCTGGAAAACTTGCTGAGTTCTGGTGGATGAACTCTTCCCTATCTGCCGTTTAACCGTGGGTGAGAGAGTGTCCGCGACTTGGTTGGTCTCCGCGGTGGTGGTGGAATATGCCACCTTCGGATCAGACTTTTTTCAAAAAAAAAAAACTCACACTGGTCAGGCCTACCCAAAAGGGTGTAAGGCCGGAATAGCTCCGGACCAGCCTTTCCGCCAAATATTTTTTAATTAAAATTCAAAAGATCCATTTGAATGTCTTTATATTTTGATTTTTGATTGAGAAATTGTTAGTGCCTTTAATAACGTATTTAAGATCGAATGACGTAACTCCAGAAAGAGTGTTGTTCCCTCAAAAATATGGGCCAACTTTAAGGGTAGGCTAGTTCGTGACGGATGTTATTTTGTTCTCAAATTGAATAACATGTGACGCTTCCCTCCAGATTGTAGAGAGAGAAGAAATTGTATTTGAATTAATGAATGCAATGCGGCAAGCGTGGTTGACTTGGAAACCTTGCTGAGTACTGGTGGATGAACTCTTCCATGTCTGCCGTTTAACCGTGGGTGAGAGAGTGACTGAGACGTGGTTGGTCTCCTCGATGGTGATGGAATATAAGAAGAATGAAGTTATGAGGGTGGCAATTAGTAAGAAAATAATTGATGAAATCATTAAAAGCCAGCTACCAGAATATTTGTCTTCATTTATTTAACCGAAATAAAGTGCTTTCGACCATTAAAAGCCATTAAATATGTATAAATATACGGAATTGTTTTTGTGTCTGTTACTAATATGATTGAAAAATTACAGAAATTTTGGGAATGCAAGAAACATCATTTTAAAAATATTTTTTGTGATTGAATATTATTTTGTTGATTTAGATTTTTGAAGATTATTTTGTTTCGCATTTCTGTGATTATAGAACTTGAAGATTATTCGACCCATTATTATTGAATAGAATATTAACATTATATATTAAATAATTTGCAGTAACATTTATATTATTTAAAAAATTGCAATTGATATTCTTGAATGAATATGATAAAAACATTGAACGTTTTACCAATGAAATAGAATATTATTTGTTAAAAAAAGTTGGAATATCATCTGGTGTGGACTGTTTTGAAAATTACATTACAAATGATAGTCACTCATAAAATCGGTTTTCTTGATCTTTTCAAAACATAAATTGTATATAGCAAAATAATGAAATACTGTAAGACGTAATTACAATTAAAATAGAAGGCCATTAAAACTCTGCCTGAACTGCAAATGTACTATAGGAAAAGTGAAAATATCGGAACTTCATCTCACAACAATCTTCATCTATTTAACAGAAAAAGTATTCTCAGTTAATTATCCATTTAATACAATAAACGCAAACAATATTTTGGTGCACATTATTTATGTGTAAGAAACATCTTCCGCAAATTAATTCAACTCATCGAAACAGATTTATCCATAACAGACATTATTTAATTAAAGCAGAAATAGAAATAAATCTTGTTAAGCCAAATGAGACGGGAGTGTCATTACAAAATCAATATTAATTTCCGTAATTGAACGCAAAGATGATATCACATTAACCATAAACGGTGTTTTCTGCAAAAAACAGTTCTGGTGACAGTGCCATTTTGTGTAAGTTCTTTGTTTTGAAGATGATAAAACGGAACAAAGTAATTTAGTGATCATTGAAAGAGAGAGATATATTGCCTAAGGAGATAAAAACTCGCCAAACATGGTTTTTTGGCTTTCTATTTCGAAAATAGAGATAACGCCTGTTTGATCAATTATCTAGATTAAACATATTTTAACTATTGTATGGAACGTATGCGATTTTATTTTTTCTTGTGGCTGTTTTAATATTTGTCTAAGTGGTATTGCGTTATGTATTAATTAGGATTAAACAAGACTTCAATTTATAATTCAAATACATATCACCAATAATTGGTAAAACAATAATTTTTAGAATATGTTGAACATTCCAACTCTATTGCTGAAGCTTAGGAATAGTTTTGATAACATCCTTATTAAAATACTTATTAGTTAATATTCCAAATACTTTACAGATTTAACAGAACCAACTTATAATGTTTTAATTTAATTATTAAAATATAATTAAGTTATAATTAAATATAAAAATATGGCTCCTGAGAAACTTATAGTGATCAAATAATACTACAAGAATTATCAATATTTAAATCATTAATGAATTTCTGCTGGATTCTTAAGCTGACATACATTAAATAGTTTTTTTCTTTTAGACCGCCAACATCCAACATGTCATTGTTAAAACATGGATTTAAATAGTTTGAGAAAATTCAGACAAGTTCAATGCATTTTAATAGAAATCAATTAAAAGAATGAAAATTATATAATAGAAAATCATGAAAACTCGTTTATTTTTGAACATCTATTTACAAAAGCAAAATTTAAAATACAAACATTTATTTCTGAAATTATTTTATGTGCAACAGAGGCTATTAGTATAGTTTTGGGAACTTTATAAATCGATTATACATAGGACGTTAAACTCATCAGCTGCATAAATATGTTTGGAAGATAACCATAAAAAGTTCCATTAAGGCTTCACAGTTTTGTATACGGAACTAATTTAAACATGAGATTCTATTTATTTCATTTGATTTGTTAGTGAATGGTCGACTTTTAAGCTAAATGAAGGCTACTGAGCATGCAGTTCTTTTGGAAATATAATAAGTTATAATTTATATCTTAACACGTTTCAACATGTTCAAAAGCGTATTTAATATTATTGCCTGACAAAACCATGACTTCAATTTATTTATTGTTATAGCAGTGTATGATACCAGGCAACAGTCAGATGTTGACCTACTTTGAATTTGATTTAAAACAATAGATGAGTACGAGTACGAGTACGGTTGAACGATGTTACGTTGTACGCAGATTACGAAGTGAAATAGTTGTGTTTTATTATTCTAATAAATGTTTGTTTAGTTTTAGAAGAAGTCTTATGAATGTCAATCAGAAAGCCAACAAAATGTATTTAACTACTTATTCAGACAGCATATCCATATTGTGACATTTATTGTTATTTCAAATCATGAAAGCACGTTAATGACCCTTGAGGTACTATGGACTTATGCAAGTAATTTTTGTCTTGTAAATTATTTGCCACTTTGACTTAATTAAAGATTTATATAGTTGATCTTCCAATTTATGCGCACGTCACGCATGTAATTGTATGAGAAGAGATAAAATCACAATTTAAAATACTTAAAAGATATTCGAAGTGATGTAAATATTGACAAACCTATAAAAAATTTCGTATATGGCACTGTTGAAGATAAGCAATTAAATATAGTGTAATACACATTTTCTGCAATTCACATAATCCAGGCAATCAATAATTCACTCAATTTGACACAAAACAATGAATGAGTATTAATCGAAAAGGTCACTTCCTGCAGTTATCAACGGCTATCACTATGGTTGACAATCTTACGGATTTCTAGTTGAACGGACATTTGCAATCGCCGATACGCGAATCGGCAGAAAACATTCCTCTAATAATTCCGCAGAAACTCAAACAACCGTATAAATATCCTCGGAAGGCATCTATGGAAATTCCCCCATCAGCCTTCGACTCGAATGAAATTCATCACTGATGCCATCTCCGATAGTAATTCCTCACTAAGAATAAATTATATCGCACCTAAGGAGCTAATGAAATGCGACATTCATACTCTTTCACGTGCTCACCCATCCATTCGCCGTCTATCCCTAAATCACCTGATAAATATATTCCAACCCTCCCTTTGGAACTAATGCCTCTACAAATCCAATTAAACTGATCTTCGCGGTTTCGTTTTCGAATGACGAGGAATGTCCTATCTGCATTCATTACCGTCACACAGTGGCATTCACACACCTCACTTCATGTGCATGTACAGATATATCTTGGATACCGACATAAACTCAGTCAGACTTTGGACTTAATTTAGAGGAACGGATATAGAGATCTATCTGGCTTTTCTGGAAAGTACCAGATGGTTTTGGTGGTGGAATCGATTGGTGGAGGAATCGTCTTCGTTCGAGTTGGGGGGTGGGTTTGGATTATTATGATGGTACATTAGGATTCGATTAGGGTATTTTATGGCCCTTTTCAAAGATGATTTCCGATGGAAAAGTGTAAGGTAATTGGGATTGTTGGTTGGCTTTTGGGACCTGATAATGACGTGGAAAATAAGTGTGGGTGGGAGGGGTTTTAAGATGATTTCGATAGGGTTATCGTGCACCTGTGGATGAAGATACTTTGGCAGATTATTGGTATCATTTTCAGATGTTTGTGCGAGATCCGGAAACGCATTGAACGTTAAGTAGAAAATTCTGGATAAATGCTTTCGACTCGAGGAAAAAAGTATGCTGATTTTGCGCAATAAGAGCATAGGTTTCTATTTATTTGTTTCAAATGTAAAAAGTTCTTAGATACATTGCATCTATTTTAAAATAGGACTGAAATTATACAAAAAAGAGCTTTTTAATTCATTTTCCTACCTGCTTTCATCACTTTTAATGACTAGACATTACAAGTAAGTAACTGAGTTCAAATTTATTCTTGCTTGTTTCCTTTTGTTCTTCAGCGAAATTATGTATTTTGTTTTTAATAATATGCAATCCTACTCATTTGAATAGTTTAAGTAAAGCGAAAATTTCCCTTTTCTTTGATAATTTCTTTTTTTACTCAACACATGAACTTCATTCTTATATAGTGTGCTTTAATAACTAAAGCATGAATTATTAAATTTAGCGTTTATATTTATTATTTCTGTATAACTTCTTCTGGAAAATGCATACATTTTCCCGAAGTTCGTAGAGTATGAAAACACATAGCCATGATGTCCCCTCACTCATCTCTTATACATTTTGAAAGCAATATGCTTTGAGAAATGTGTGACGTACGTTCTAAGAGGAAAATCAATATTAAAAAGTTAAACTCACACTTTGCGGCTAAGCAGAAGCAGGTACAGACGTCCAAATGTTTTCACTAGAAATTGACGTCTGAATTATATATACTCTAATTTTTCATCAGATATTCATTCCATTTTTTATATTTTGTTACGATTTAATAAATTATTCATTAATTCAACAAATAAGACAGAAAGAGAAAGGATTAATATTTTTAGATTTTTCTTAAAAAAATTAATAAAATGTGAAAAATAGTTTTTTGTTTTGGATCTGCGAAAGTAAATGTTATTGGTTAAACTTTAAATAAAAAGTTCTTTTCGCATACATAGAAACACATTTTAATATTTCTTTTACAAAAGGTACATATGATCTACCAATTGAGTTATTTTTTTTCTGTTGATATTGCTGTTGTAAAAGTGCAATCTGTTTCATATGTTGCCTCACAAATCCTGCTGATTTCTTTCTCTTAGAGCAGTAATTTCTGTTATGGTGTTCAGTTATCATTAACTAAACTAGTTTAGTTAGGAACAAGTCTAGTTTTTCAACCCATGCATTCAACCCAACACCTTCTGTAATCGAAAATGTAACCAACATAATCAAACCACCAATATTTTTCCTTCCAGAGAAGCGAGAACCTGCTTACTTATTCGAAAACTTCTCGGTCCTATATTTGTGGTGCTCCAGACGGGTTAGTTATAAAAGTAAATATGAAAACTTTCAATAATTTATATATAAAAAGATTATTTCAAATGTTTATGTGAAACCAAAACATAGTGCAGTACTGATTCTTTATTCTTCAACAGAAATGTAAATATATCAACAGAACGATGTATCCAATATTTATATCCTAGTAAATAACTGTTGGATATATCATTCCTAGTGTTATTGAAATTATAAGATTCTCTCTTTCATATATCATAATGTTATTTACAGACAACATTGAAGAGAGGAGGCGTACCTAAATAACTTACCACTATTGTTTCGACCACTAGATTGTGATATACAAAATGAGACATGTACATATTATAAGAAATACTTCTCTATTCATTCATTTTGGTCATAGCGAGAATATTCATATTTTTATTTGTGGAAGTAATTGTGAGAACAGCAAGGTGCTACCAGAAGGAGAAGAATGGATACATATTATATGCAACAACCATTCATAATTTTGGTACTTTGAGGAAATGTATTATAATAGTTGTAGAAACCTGAAAGAATATTTGTGTGAGTATATGCAAAGATTCGTGTTAAAATATGATGAAAAATATGCTGGAAGAGTTATACTTTTTTTGAGTTAGATGAAAGAACTGCAGAACGTTTTGAATAGATAGAATTATAAAAAATAATCTGCTGAAATATATTTGCATACACACTTTTTCCCATACTAAATGGATCCGAAAAATGTCCGCATGATACATAAAAAATGCGTAAGGCCAATTTTACTTAAAAATCCACGCCATTTTTTGTAATAGGGGACAGGGCGTGACGTCACAGAACAACGTGAGACACGTGCAATTAATTGTTGTATGATATGCACAATGGAGGCTTTTGTCATGTGATTATCAACGTGTGAGATCTTTTATTGGGATTTTATTTTGTCTCTACACTTCAAATCGACTCACATGGATACATAGAAATCATTAAGAATAGTCGTTGAATTAATATAAGAACACTAACAGTTTTGTAATAGTTCTAATTTTGAAAAAAATATTTAACACTTAACTCTTCAGTGAACATGTTTCAGTTGTATTCGCTTAAAATTTATATCTCCTATTGAAAGAAAATTGAAAAATCAATGCTGAAATGAAAAACTTAATTGTAAGGACACTGCCGGTTGTTATATATTCCGAATTTTTTCTTCCAATAATCTAAATTTCTATTTCCCGAAATGATGCCGTTAGCACATGTTACATCTTCTATAGTCTTTAAAAACATCATATAGTTGACAAGAAGGTTTGATATCGAACCTATAAAAAATAATTTGAGCTGATGGAGAAACACATCATGAAACTCCCATGTCAAGGAGAGAGCAGAATATAATAGTATACATTCTCACAGCTGATATTGGAAAAATAGAGCCTTAGACAAGCTTTTCTTACATGAACACACCATTATCATTACAGATGAGAATAGATGCTCTTATGATGTTGTAGTTATCTGAACAAAAATTATATTTATTAAGTTGGTAGGAAAATGATGTCGCTTTTATTTATTGTCTGACTTTGCTACTCGTTTAAGAAATTAATATTTAATATATTAATTTTATGAACCAGTTTAAAGCGCAGTTTTCTTTCTTTATTTATCTGCTCTTGGTTTTATTTTCACTATTATTTTGTATACATTATTGTTTAACTAATTCATGATGAAAAAGAAGCGATTGCGAACGATATTATTTTATGAATTCAAACAAGACCATAAAGCAGCAGTCATAAACAACGCATTCGGTCAGGGAACAAAAAGCGAAAGTTCGAGACAACGTTGGTTTCGAAAACCTCGGAATGTAATTGAGAGCCTAGAGGATTGAAAAGGAGTGGATATTCATTCGCATTTGACGACGACGAATTTAAGGTGTTGGTCGAGACAGATACACGCACAGCGATTACAGAGGTGCTGTAAATTTAAACGCAAGTACTCCAATTGTTCTGAACCACGTCAGGCAAATTGTAAAATCAAAAATGCTTGACGAATTAGTAACGCATTAATTCAGCGAAGATTTACAAAAATCACGATGAAGTATGATTTGCGCTTCTTTTGAGCAAGCAACACCCATCCATTCCTCGATCGCATTGTGTTATGCGATGAAAAATAAGTTGTATAAGACAATCGGGGTGCTCAGTACAGTATCTGGACAGAGATAAAGCTCCACAATACTCCCTAAAACTGAAGCTAAACCAAAGGAAGGCTGTGTTGACGATTTGGTGGTCTACAGTCTGTTGAATTCACTACAACCTCCGGAATCCAGGCGAAATCATCACGCTAGAAAAGTATTGTCAAGGAATCGATGAAATTCATCTGAAATTGAAAAGCTTGCATTCGGAATTCGTTAATAGAAAAGTTCAAATTCTTGTCGACAATGCCGTCTCTCAACCGACGCTACAGAGACTAAATGAATTAGACTAGAAAAATCTACCTCATCCACCATATTCGCCAATCGACTACCACATTTTTAGGCAACACTCCCAATTCTACTAAAGAGTCTTCAGCAACAAAGGAGCGGTTGAAAACGTCTTCAGAGATTTTATCGGCTCTAGGACGTAGGAATTCTATGTTACCGGAAGATATAGGGAAAAGTCGGGTAAGACGACGAAGAGCGCAAGATGACGAATTCGATTTTCCTCGAACATTTCCCTAGAGGAATGGACCAATTCTGCATCATCAGAGACCTATAGCTACCAGCTATCCGTGTCACACCAAAAGATCCCCCCCCGTTATTTGAGTGATTCACAGTAAGCGGTAATGTGTATATGAGCTGTTCCCACGCAACGTTTAGTTGTTGCTTGGTAAGGATACCGTTCACGGAGTAAATTTTTTTGATTTATACATGTAATATTCGTAAAGAGCTAATTGAAACGTTTTTAATGATGTATTAATTAATTTTTCTGATGAGCTGATATCCTCCAATGTTTTTAGAAATAAGAAAGGCGAAATGGAGTAAGATGTCAAATTAGATGGAGGGTATGATAACGAATTAGGTGGAGGGTAAGATGACGAATTAAGTGGAGAGTAAGATGACGAACAACTCAGCGCTAATTTATGAGCTCGTCGTGCTACCTGACTGCCACTTGCCTTTCCTGCAACTCAATGACACTCCAATGAAAAATGAGCATCTTATTAAAAAAGGAGATAGAGGGAGAAGAAATTAAACGAAAAGTATGACTATATGTTGAAGAAGGCTAAAGTTATTAAATCTAAACGGAACAAACACGCTAAAAATTCTACAGAAAAGAAGAAAAGTAGCTAAGCTAATACTTGACTTCTAATGTTCTGAGTTTGAAGACTCAATTCATTCATTTGAATTTCCTTACGTTGACGCTGATGACAATCTGGACTCAGAGGACCCCGATAATGAAGAATGTATCATTTGCAGTTAGCAAGGAAGAACAGAATTGTAATTCTAATGTTTTATGTGTAATCTCTGGCCCCATTCTACCTGTACTGGTGGGACAAAATCCAAGCCCATGGCGATGCGATTTTTATAATTGATTTCATTTCTTAAGGTTTGAATCTCAAATTTCGATTAATAATATTTCATTTGTTTTGTGCTGTTGCTTTAGTCCCATTGTGTTTGTTTTCTGTTATGTGGAATTTATTATGATCAAGATGTGATTTTAACAGTTTTAAATAGTTTTTTGATAGCATACGGATGTTGAATTAAATTGCTATCTCAGTTCGTCATCTTACCCGACGTCGTTCGTCATCTTACTTTCAGTCTTGTAAAATGTTGAAAATGACTTTTTTTCTAAAATAAAATTTTTGGGTCTCATATTTGAAAATATAAATTTTAAAAATATTACTTTAAAATAAAGTGTTGAAGAAGATTTTGCCTAAAAAATAATTCTCCTGCAACGAATATTGAGGTCAGGAAAAATCCCCAAAGCTTAAGGTCGCCATCTTACCCGACATTCTCCTAATCTTGTTTCTCGTTGACAAAAATATATTGTTTTTAATGGTTATTATCTCAACTAAAATATTTTGCTCTCAACTGAAATATTTATGTTAAAAGTTAAGAACAGTCATTATTTTCCTACCAATCCGATACATGGTTCGTCACAAATAACTATTGAATTATCGATTGCAGAAAAATCATGAGCTAATATTTTCCCCAAAATTTCATTTGTGCCATTTTTACGTTTAAAGGGGTATTTCATAATGAGTGAAGAAATGACAAGTGTGAAGTAAAGCCAAATTTATGGTATTTAAAATCTACCAAGTAAAGAATAACGTTTTATTTGAAAAATTAATCACTTTATTTTTAATTCTTCCAAGATATATATTATATTTTCGTAGGTCCATGTAATTTCTACAGTCAACATTTCAATTGAAAAAAACCAGAGTGGAAGGTTAACTGCCCAACTAAAGATTTTAAAATATTTACAGCACATAACCCTAAGCTTAGAATCGTGGTCCTTATCTGTGGGGAATTTTATTTGTGGAACGGAAAGCAAGCATTGTGCTTTTGATGATACATGAGAAAAATGATTCTGCGATCGAAAAAAAAATGATTTGAATGACTGATTTGGTGATTTAAAAAAATAAACATAGCTTGGGGCAAGGAAAAAATATCTAGACATATTTCCAAAAATTACATTCTTGGACTCAATGAGGTCTAAAATTTCGAAATTCACCAGAATCTTGTCATATTTTTCGGCTATTCTAATATGTTCTCTGAAATAGAGTGATGGAGAGGAAAATCTGTTCTTTTTATATTTCGAATCCTAATAGGACTCGAAAATTAACTATCTGCATGGTAATGAAAGGAAAGTATTGAAAATAAATTATTCGTTAAATCTTCAGTTCAAAGAAAGGGCCTAAACTTTCGAATGATAAAATACACCAAAATTTACTTTGATGCTAAATTTATAGAGGCCTCGGTTTTTGATTTTTACTGTCCTAATTAGCATATTAGTACTTATTTTTTCATGTGTGATAACAGGAAATGAATCTTAAAAATTCACACGTTTCATTGATTCATTTGAAGTCATGCATTAGGGTTAGAATGTTCCAATTTCCATGAGTTGCATTGTCTCATAATTATACGTAATATTTTACTAAAACGACAGGCTGACCACAAGACCTGAACCATTCCATCGCATCAAAGGACTATAATTTGATGGCGAACAAAAGATAATATTATCTTTAAGGAGCAAAATTATACTCAAAAATATAAGTTAAGAGAAGAAAATTAGCGTGATCAGTGAGCTTGGTGGGAAATATTTCGCTCACGTCGCACCGGCGAGTATAACTAAAACTGAAATAGCAAGTGCATTCTGAAGTAGCTAGAAGATAATGATATTGAATTTAATGAACTGGACAGCGATTCGTTGTGACAGGCCAGAAACAACTTCAAGGAGGAAATATGGTGTTATCCGGAAAATATAGATTAAAATTCAACGCAGTGGTTCATTTGCTTACTTCATTTCATCGAGCTACCATTTTTACACTTATTTGAATTCATAGACACAGATACGATAGAACTAGAGTCATTATCTCGGTAAATCGTCAAACATCTGTCTTATTGTGCGAAATTACCTATTATACATTTCGAAGTAATTGAGACAGATGAAATTAATGTAAATAAAACTAATCATAATTAAAGCCAACAGTATCTTCAAGACATTGTCAGGTATCTGGCTTAAGAGATCCTGGTCTTCTCAGTCCTTTCAAATGTCTGACATGTGTAAACCGGGTCTTACGGTTGTTCATGCCCGAAACACGTTCTCCAAATGAACTACTTGTTAACTACATTGTGACGACATATGCTGTTGTCGGGTTTAACTTAAAGATATATCTATTAGTGAAATATGGTCCTAAACATATCTTGAAGGCTGTTCAAACAACGAAATATTTGCCGGACGACATTAAAAGATTCTCCCATCCTATGAATGAGAGAAGCACATTCTTCTGTCACCGAAAGAACATACTGTTGGCCACAGTAGTGGATGAGAAATAACACATACGAGAGTTGGGTCACAGGAGGGTACTAAAGGCAAGAACCGAAAATCTAGAGAGGAAGTATGGAAGTAGTAGGACTCCCTCAATAAATTTTGATGCTATAGACTTTCGTGATCTGAGAGATTGAGCAAAATGTAAACTGTCGCCTCTTCCAATTATAGGAAGTTTAATACCCTAGACTACTTCTTCAGTTTTGAAATATAAATCTCGTTATCAGGTTATGTTTAAATTTTCCATGTCGTTCCCTAGCTGCTGAAAGATGCGTCAAACTATTTATTGAGATTCCAAAAAAATTATGTGAACACTGAAACAGTGGAGCAACTTTGCTTTTAATATGCACAATGCCAAAATTTGATAAATGATCAGAATTTAAGACAACGTCTTTGAATAAATCCACAAAATTTAACCCTCAACTGGGGTGGTGACAGCGGTTTACCCATCAACTATACTCTATTTTTATTTCAATTGAATCGATTCGTCCTGTCACTTCTCATTTTCTGCTCTTATATACAAGTGTACATTTTCTTAGAGTTTCCATGCCTGCTTTAGTTCATATTCCAGTTATTTATTTCCGCGCGGTCTAACAGATCACACCTCCCTGTTAGTGTTCCAATATTGTTAAAGCTTTGAAATTAGCACTGAAATTTATTCCTCGGAATACCATACAACCTTCTGATCCTCGTTATGACGCAGAACTTCAAAAACTTCTAAATGAAGTAGGAAGTGATTTCAGATAGTAATTTTTGATGAAAGTTCATTTTCTACTAATTCTGATTTATCCGAATTTGAAGATGTAGAAGGTCGACAAGAAACTCAACCTTCTTCATGTAAAAATTAGTATTACTGAAAATATCGTTTTAAGTGGTTATTTGTTGAAACAGAACAAAACTGTTAGAACCAATGCTCATAATATCATCCGACTTCCAGAATTGACCCATGAATATTTTCTATAGAATATTGGATACGAGTAGTGTAAATTCATGCATTTAGTATGAAAGTGATTCTGTACACTCTGTTATGATTATAAACCTTCTAAAGAGAATTACCTATCCCTAAAATAAGAATAATAAAAGAAAATCTAGGAATAAATCAATAATTGCAAATTACAATGAAGCGAACTGGAGGAAGAAATACGGATGTCCATGAAAGGTTGATAATCCTGGAAGACCACCAAGTTTGTGTGGAGAAAAATGAGTAATTTACGTCCACGAAAGAAGAAATAGAAAAATATATATTTATAAATATATTATAAAAAGTCTGTATGTTTAGGATGCACTATGAAATTTTGTTATGGATGTGCGCAAGAATCTCAACTGAAATAATATCGTGTGAAAACAAGTCAGTTTTACTTAACGTCAGTTTTTTTATATTTTATATAATAGTTAATTTTTACATTATATTATTTTTCATACATTTATATAATGGAAAATAAATATTATTAATAAAATAAAAAATATATATTTGTTTTCTGAAGATTCATATTAGTTATACTTTGTATTCCGCGAAAAATGTATGCAGCAAAATGATTTACTTTTCAGCTGATAATATATATTTTTAAAATTATATGTATATATATATATATATATATATTATATTATATTATATTATATTTAGAGAAATATATACATAATATTTAGGCAGAGTTTCAGGCTGGTATTTTTATTAGAAAATTTTATTTGGGATTTTAAAGAATACGTTCTCGTATACCGAACCTCCCCAGTTAAGTTCAAAATTTTCACATCCCCAGTTAAGGGTTAATACACCCTAATTGGTTGGAGGGTTAGATAGGGTGTGGCTGGAACTAGAATCATAGACAACTCTTTGTGTGGTGAGTTCTGGGTCATTTCATAAAAAAATTCAGAAATCCACGAAGAACACTAAAATGATGATTAAGAAAGAGAGTATAAAATCATGCACATTCATAATTATTGAGGACAAGATGAAGTTTTATAGTTTAAAAAAACCACAGTGTGTCTCTTCGCAATACCGTAAAAATTCCAAATTCTTCACATAAATTCTAAAAGTTTAGGCCTCTTGCACGAACTCAAAATGTTGCGCATGGTTTTTATACATAATTTTTCTGTCAACATGCAGCCATGATAAAGTATTTAGACACTATTTGAAACCAGAAACCATAGACTGTAAAATATTAGCGTAAATTTACATTTTGATGTTTTTTGTCATTTTTTAAAATCTTTAAGCCCTTTGCGAGAACTGAAGATTCAACATATAACTATTTTCAATATTTTTTGTGGATTAGCTTGCAAATACGCAAGTTTTGAGCCCTATTAAAATTCAATACTTGAAGAAACGATTTTTCCATCCTACTTTACACATACTTCGGACATAAGAAACTATTACATGATAAGTAGGTTTTAATAATAGTGACGTTCGATTCTGAGTCTTCTCTTTATTCGTCATTTTGAATGTCTCGCATTTATTTACTCTAAGATATTCTTTATATCAGAAAGATTTCTATAAATATGAACTGTTGTATGGTTGTTGATATTACTACTTGAAATTTGAGATATACCACCTCTATGCACGCCCGTTTAAGTTTCATTCAACTTAGTTTCAAACAATATTCTAAACTTGTTGACTTTCGACATTAGCGAAAGATGAATAGAGCAAAATTAATTGACTCTTTATAAAATTATGTTTGTGACAAATGTTGACTCGTATAATGAAAATAAAATATTGATCAAGTTAATAAAGATAATCGGTATGAAATATTATCTATAGGTCCGCCAATAAAGGAACATTCACGAATTAAAATCACTAAATGGGAAACCCTCTTACCTATGTCCCCAGATATCAAAAACTCTTGATTATAATCTACAAGACATCAAAGATATCGATATTTTTAATAATTCCTAAAATGCATCTGTACAGTTCAAACATGAAAGAAACTGAGCGCACTACTTATCGATTATTATAAATTATATTAATCGATGAATAAGTAGAAGGATAGCTTAATATTTATCTAATAAACACACAGATGCTTGCAATTAGTAATGGTTTTTATTGCAATTTAAATGTGGTTCAAAAAATCGCCCAAATTTAACACCATAATCTAATTACACCTTTGCACTCCTTGAATACTTAAGCAAACGCAATACGTAAAGGTGATAGGTCTTCGGTTGTCAAAAATAACTTATAATAGCGCACATCACTCGGACAGCTATCGTGCTCTGTGTTCGTGAGCATGAGGGCAATGCCATTCACCAAATAAGTTTGTAGCACGTGACTGGTCAGACAAGATGAAGGAAATCGTGAGCTGTGTTCAACCGCCTTGAAAATGCACACGATGTTGACGGAAAGTCGTCAGCAGCGAAAATTCAAAACAATCGGGTGTGACTCTGACGGTGACGTGGTTCGCCCCAACGATGACCGAACTCCTGTCGGACCGATTGTCTCAATGCGTCACTTGCTACAAACTTATTTGGTGAGTGGCATTGCGCTCATGCTCACGAACACAGAGCACGATAGCTGTCCGTGTCATATGCGCTTTAGTCACACAAAAACAAACAACAAATTGATTTAAGTCAGTAGACTTCAACGTAAAAGCGAAAACATTTTTATGTATTAGAAGAAAATATAATAAACGAATGTCTTATCCAAATATTATAAAAATAAGGAACGATCCCTTATAATATGCTTTGCGGAAAACAATTTTGCTTTCACAAATATTAATTAATGTAATTGAATGTTTTGAAACCATGAACAAACAACCAGTCTTAGTTTTCCCTATAGAAGCATTTAAGCAATATGATGCAAATTACAATGCTTATTTGTTAGTCATAATAGCTCATAAGTGTTAATCTTTTATGTAACTGCTGTTAATATACTCTGCCTTACACTGTTGACAAATTCATCAGAACAGATTTGTTATTTCTGAAATTTCACTGCCTAGAAAATTAAAGGATGTTAGGGTAATTTTCATGCTATTCAAAATAAATTTTTCTTAACAATGTTTTTGATTGCCGTTGCTTTTCTTTGCGTGCAGCTCAAGTTAGAACGAATACACATCGCTGTTGTACAGCCGCTCATAGTCATACACTAGCAGAGGTTCAGGAAATAGGCTATCACCACAGGCGATCATCGAGGTATTCGCAAATATGTTGTCGGAAGCCCCGATTGGACTGTCATTTAAGACAAATTGGAAAATTCTTAAGAACGCAATCTTGACTGAAGAATAAGAGATCTTCCTGTGCTACTGCCGATATGCTGGAAGTCTCCTAGGGGAACGATCCGCATCTGAGCGTCAAAAATTTGACACCAGAGTAGAACTCAACAAACCTCAATAACTGACATGACCAGATTTCTCATAGAACACACCAAGGTCATGTTCCAGGGCGCAGTCGCCAGGGGGCGCATAAACAGAGGAAATAGCAAAAAAATATTTACAAATGTTTAACCCTCTGACTACTAAGTCTTCAGCCACACGAGGCGGTTCTTCGCCGTTTTCTCGCAGCGGCCATTTCCCTCAGTGGCCGTATCAAACCACGGCCGGCCACATGTGCGGTTTTTCTGACTCGAGCTCAGACATTTGTTTCTGCTTTCTAGCGAAACAGAGTGGCGAATTTAAACAGCTGTTTGTGTGAAACTTTTGATACATTAAAAATGTATGGATAAAAGATTCATTCCATTTTTTTCGTGCTTGAAAACGAAGCAAAAGTGTTTATAATTTCATTAGAGTTTTAGTTTTTTCCCCCTCTTCAACTAAAAAAAATTTGAAGATAAATAACAGATTCTTAAGTATTTCTTTAAAGTAAGAAGGTAATCGAGAGAATTCCTGCTTTAAATTGAACCATATTAATTCCTTTTACCACCAACCCAAATTTTTCGAATTACGATACTGGGTGATAAATGCGCCCTGTAGCTGTAAAGTGGCCATCTCCAAATAAGAAAAGTTTTTAGAAAAGTGGATTTTCTCTCACATCCTAGTCAAAATGAGATTTGAAAAATAAATTGCATGGCATTCGAAGCGTTTCGGCAATGCATTCTAATTACCAATTCATGATGGTGAGATGTTAAGAGGGTCAAATGGACATATAATCTTTGAAAAAACGTATGTTGAAAAGTGAAGATAGTTACTTTTTGCATCTGCACGACACAAATACCTAATTTTAGTTATACTAACGTCTAGTTTTGAAGCATCACAAGTACTATTTTGTGACGTACTTCGTAATTTTGAACGGCGATCAGATGAAAAGGACAAACCAATCAATTTTTAAGAGAGTAATTATTAAAATTAGGTTGTAATTGGGAAAAGGTAATAAGTGCAATTATTTTAAACGATTTTATTTAAAAAGAAACAGAAAAATGAAAACATTTAACAAAAAACCAATATAAAAGGACCAAAGATTGAGCTGAATGATGTGAAAGTAAAATAATGAAATTGTCAATATTTCAACTGAAATATTCACATCTGTGATATAAAACTGGAAAAAAAACTATGGAAGCTCAAGAATCATAAGCTCACTATTCAAGTAGTATTCCTTGATATATTTATTTTAAATATCAAAAATGTAGAACAGAACACAACAGGGCCAGATTATGTCCTATATTAGCCCTTGGGCAAATCAATTTACGGGCCCTCCCCCTTCCATAACTACCAAAGTCAGATTTTTTTATTGATTTTAATTTAATATGTATAGAAGCAGTTTTATATAAATAAAGTTTTGAAAATTTTATATGACATTTAATTGCTGGTCAGCTTCAAGAAAGTTAGTTTTATTTTCTCGCGTTTAAAAAAAATTTTAAATTTAAAAATCAATTTTTTAACGAACGGCGAAAAAAAGCAACAAAATTTGTTTTAGTACATTCCAAATACTCATATACAAAGTTTGACACTGGTGTTGATACTTATGAGTCAATCCTTCAACTGTAAGAAAAAAGATTGACCGCACATACCTGCAAGAGAAATTTAAAACGTGAAAAAATTGCTAAGAATAGTGTTTTGAAATTTAAGTGGTACTTAATTTTAATTTAACTACGTTCGAGTACAAAGAGCCCTTGCAAACTAAGTAAAATTGCAACATTTAAATAACCCTGAAAATGCTGGAAAAATTTTCGATGCCTGAGGCCCCGAAAGTTGCAGGGTCTCCTAGACAGTTGCCTACTTGATAATCCGACACTGGAACATATGAAAATACCAACGGAAACCACCATAAGCAGCAAAGCGATTTATTTCCCGCGCCTGTAAAATAAACCCGAGCGCATCGTTTTGCTGCAGCCGCGAAGAATGCACCCAGAGAAAGGGAGAAAACGGCGCGAAGGTCACGCTTGTGGCCCACCCCTACTGTTCAGCATATTGTCTATAATTCTTCTGTGGTTGACCTTCAAGTCTCGACGGCTAGAACTCGCTCGGGTGGCCGTAGTCCAAGAGTTCTCAAAATCTGACCACAGTTGTATACGGAGGTTTGCTTACTAATTGATCTGTGGAATGGATTCGTCCGCCCAGTTCCTCCTTTTCTCCTCACTACGGGTTGTGGGAGATATGAATGGCAGGCCTTCCATCTTTCCTCTAAGGGTCCCTTTAATGACCACTCGCCCAACTGCCTTCTACCCCCTTTCGGAACAGCAACCGGCCCAGATCCGCCCCACTAGTATAAAAGTTGTATGGCCTGTTACGGCCGGTTTAGGAGTCAGAGGGTTTGGTATTATTTTGAATGGAAATTCATGGCATAAAATTTTAAATTTATTTTCGTTACATTAAATATATTGAACGATATATATTTTTTGTCTTCTGTAGACCTTATCGTATATTGTCCTTGCACTTCTTTGCATGAAAACAGATATAACAAGATATATCCACTTCAATGACCCTTCAAGCCTATTCACTGAAAAAAGCGGAATAACCAAGAAGTTCTAGTAAATATTTCAGAAGGTTGCAAGAAACTCAAGGGAGTATCTTTACGAATGCTAATGTTATTTCATATGTCTCGTAATATGGAATTAAAAATTTAATGTGGTTAAAAGATTATTTTCGTTAAGATTGTATTAAGTGTTTATATGTTTCAAAAATAAACTGCTGTATAATTAATTGAAAATTATATATTAACTTTTTTGAGAGGGGGAAGCAGAAGATGTTTTGACCTAGGGCGTAAAAATGCGTAAATGAGGCCCTAATACCCGAGCAGCAGTATAAAGCTCGTAAGTGCCCTCTCTAGCCAAATAATAGCCAATTTCATCTGTAATTCAATGTATACAGGATTCAATAATTATTATTTTCTTAAACATATGAATATCTTGAAAAAGTTACTTAAACAAACTTTTCTGTAAGTTCCATGATTAAGTCACGATTTATCCCGCCACAAAAGATAGATAGATATATCCACAAAACTTTATTATCCCGCCCTACAAAATCATTCAGGAATCACGATTTGATATGTGAGAATTCAAATGTACTGCCTAGGTCAATCATGACCTTATACTATTCTATATACTGCATAAACAGTATTAGTGATTGAAAATGATATATGTTTAATAAAGTGCAAATAATCTAACTGTAAATCGCAAAATAGCGCACTGGCACCTGTGTATGAAATAGACATCAATCAACAGAAAACTTGCTAGGTTCCTGGTCTTGAGCTCTCGCATATTTTATATATTTACAGAAAACATTTCAGTAATAATAAAAATCGATCGCAAGAAGTGACTTTTAAAGAGTTTCTTGGAACCATCCATCATTCACTCCTCATTGAGTTCGTTTGAATTCTCTACTTTTATGAATATCCTTATGAATAATGTTTAAATATTGAGATGAGTTTTCTTAGGTAGTTTGCAGGGCATTCGGAGGTAAAAGGTGGGTTTCATCCATTATTTTTTCTTCTCCCAGATTAATAAATTATAAACTTCGCTCGAGAAACAGTTGAAAGGATTAAAAATGAAACTCTTGGTTTTAAACTTTGATACCATAAATATTTGTTGCCATTATCTAATTTTTTACTACTATTTGTTACCATTAGCATTTATATTCTAACAATTATAATTGCTAGAATACTAGAATCTCTTCGTCAAAATAAGATGCTCGTGTCACAGTTAATGCAAATCATTTCTTACACACACTTAGAATGTGCCGCTCCAATTTTCCATCCAAATTCCGCCATAATTTTGGATTCCATTGTGCATCCTTCAGGAAAAAAAGGGGATGACGTCACAGCAAGGAATAAATCAAAATGCTCTTAACCCCTCAGCACACGCATGGGGTCTTTTGGACCTCACACTTTCTCTTTTGTTAAAAAAAATTCTAGGAATTTCTAAACACTTGCCCCTGCTACTTCCTGTACCTTCATAGGGTAGCTAAAAGAAGAGGATAAGAAGGCCAAAACCGGTGAACCGAGATTTCTCACTTTTACTAAGAACGTTGGGGTCAAATTGAACAGTAGGTGTGTTAACGTGTCAGGTTAATTTAACGTTATGGCTATGGAAGCGTACGAACGTGTGCAATGGAGAAGAAAAGAACACAGAAAAGGATTTAAAAAGTATATAGTTCAACTTTCCTTTTTATTATTAAAAATCGCATTTGTGTCTGAAGTACAAGTTAGTTTTACGAAAAAATATTCTTAAGCTTTGACCATACTTTATTTTTGTACAAATAGTCAATAAAATAAAGAGTAAGTGTCTAAAAATTTGAGGTCAAAATGACCACGCGCGTGTGCTAACGTTCCAAAATTGGGTGCGTGTGCTGAATGGATAAATTCTCAATGGGATGATCATTTACGTTAATCTTGGATTAGTTGAGATATAGTAGGATAGTTGAGATAATGTTCCGTTTTCAGTCAATATAAGGGATTTTTTTTTTATCTATCTCTTAATTTTGAACCGTGGAGAAATGATAAGGAAGACATTTGCGCCTGTGCACCCTTCTCCAGATCCCGGTGTTCAACACCATTGTGAGGGCATTGACCTTACACATATACACTCTGGATATTCCTGTAAAATCGGATCTCGAACTTTGCGATCCTTCTGTCACTAAGCGGAGACTGCCACTTTGGAATCGCGACCACTTTTGTCTCAGAACTGTGAAGCACAAAGTATATTAATGAAACGGTAGTTGGAGTACAATATTTATATGTATGGCATTTATAATAAATGTTCTTTCCTTTCTAGCACCTTAAAGAGAATTTCCAAGTTTCCTTGAATAATAGTATATTATAAAGTAGCTGAACAATGCATAATCTCGTTTGTGTTCTAAGAAACATACCAAATGGGTAGCTAATTTTGCTCTCATTGAATTATAATTTTTTTTTGTTTTCTACATACTATTCCAAGAAGCAGTTCTCAGCCTTCTGTAAACCTTTCAAGATACTGTGTGAAAGTGCTATGAAACAACAATCTAATTAATTTGCAGTTATTAACGAGTAATAACTGTATATGTACCCTTAGAAGAACATAAAAGCATTTACCACCTTACTAGATGATAAAGTATCTTCGATAGTTAATTGAATTACACCCTACCTTTCTGTATCGTATTCGTATATTAAATGAAAGCTAAATAATCAATATTGCCTTTTCCTGCAGAAATGTAAGCTTACTAAGGCGTCGTTTAAATTTATCATAATTTTGAAAAGACAAATCGCAATAAATTTAATCTTGAAAACTCGAAGCATACCATTATAATTTGTATAACAACACTGAAAGTAATGCTAAATTGCCTTTTTATGCAGTCATGCGAAGTGAATTTAGAAAAGCAAATCGTGATTCCTATACGCAATGCTTTTCCTTCTTTCTGAGGTTTCCTCTTTCATATACTTTGAAATGAATACACATATTTATATAGGGGAGAGTCGCTGAATTTGGACTACCTGGAAATATTTTTTTTTTTAATTTTCAGTGATGGGGAAGGAATTTTATTGAAAAACAAGCAGCACATTTTTTTCTAGTATTAATGTTAAGAACAGTGTAACTAAATTTGTGTGAAATTCACTTTAAATTTGGAAGAAAAGCAATTTAAAAAATGTGTGATTGGTTCAATCAAGAAAACTGGATGCTTGAATTGGACCTCATTCTGAAATTCACTCCAGCACACAATGTATAAACCCAAGTATGACATTTTATGCACTGTGTCACTTCCTCTTATTCATTTGTTTCCTCACAATTTATATAAATTAAACATATCCTATATTTTTATAATTTTTATCCAGCATTTGATTGCTTTAGTGTCATTTTATTGGGTTTTTTTGCTTTGATTTTTTCCCATTCAAATTTATGACGAAGGACCACTAGTGCTGATAACTTCATTCTGATCCATTCCTGTAGTTTATGATAATAATCCATTGATTTAAATGGTCCAATTTAGACAACCGTTTATGGTCCTATCTGGGCAGCCTCAGAGAAACAAAAACAAAAAAATTCCCTAAACTTTTTGTAAAACTTCTTTATTAAAATGATAGTATATTGTAGCCAAGAAACTTCCTACGTCAGTATTTAATAGTAAAGTTTCCTACTTAATTTAAAACCCAGTAAGGGCTTTTGTCCTTTTATTAAATAATTAATTGATGATACCTAAATATTAACAATTATTCTATAACTTTTCTTCTTCTGTACTTCTCTTAAAAATGATTTCATACACCCAATTTTCATCGTTACATCATAACTTCCCTATTTTGCGGTCCATTTATTTAATAGAATTTAAGTTATAATAACGGTAAAGTCTATGCCCTGGAAATGTGACAAATTTTCCGATTGACATGAGATTAGATTTACATATTTCTATTCACCGAACATAATATATGGTTGGGTTAAATTTTACCCAATTCTTCTGAATAACTACCACCTACTTACTCCTCCCGGGCGCCAGGACCGAGTCGTTTAAATACATATAGCAACTCACAATGTTTTGATAAGAGAAAGACCGGCAACATCTTGACTCTCCTAGTATAAGTACATAAATATCGTGTACCATTTTATTTTATTTGTGATTTTCATAATGGTGTTACACTAAAATAATCATTTTATTTTTGCCACCATAAAGTACATGTAGCTAAGTATTTCAATAATTGTTTTTCAAAATTAGGAAAATAATTAATCTCTAATGAGCAAGAGAACGAAAGAAAATCTACATGCATTATAATAAACAACTTAAGCGAAATTTAATAAATTTGGTGATGGATTGAATGTGTTCAAAATATGAGAATTAGAAAGCAATTACTTCTACAACCTGTTTCATCAGAAACACATACGTCGTTTTTCTTTCTTTGTGATTAAATTCGTGAGATTCATTAGACAAAGATTAGAGAGTGTAACGAAAAAGCTATAATTATAGGCTGAACTTTAAAATGAAATCCATTTACATTTGAATATTGCAAGAATAATGCAAGCAACCGAATAGAATCCAAGTTAAATGATCTAGTAAAGGTAATAAAACTTATCTCTCTGAAATAATATAATCTTTCAAATGCTTATTTAAGTGCCATTAGGGGGGCGCTTTGAAGAATGAATGCATTGCCTCGAGTCCGTTTCTGCATGGCATAATATTTAACGCTGTTAAAAATTCGGTCGTAAAAAACGACAATAATGCTTTAAACGTGATTTATCTATCCCGTGATCATCCCATTTATTACGAAACATCATATTCAAACTTTTTAAAGAAATGGAACGCGCAACTTTCTTCTGTGCCGTAATTAACAGAACATGGTATTTCAACATGTTCTCAATGGGTTTTCAAGATAGAAATCTCCAATTATGGGAAAGGAAAATTTTGCTTTAAAATTCATCTCCTCTGTATAGCGAAAAAATTTTAAATGTGACTGCCTAATTTGGAAAATACTTCCAAACTTGAAAAAACACTTCTTTTTCCTCAAGGAAACTGAGTGATTTATCATATTTACGAGAATACTTAAGGAAAGGCAATATTTTTATATTTCCAAATCGTGATTACGGTTGCAGAAAGCTTTTTTTCCTTGAAAATAGCTAGCAATTACTGTTTTAAATGTGAATATTTGATCATTAGTAAAGCATTTGCGCAATAAATTAGCATTGTTAAATATTTTGTTTCATCACGTTTGTTTTAACGCCAACGGCATTAAGAGAGGCTAAATTACTGGACTGTTAATTGTTTATGTTGT
This sequence comes from Araneus ventricosus, assembly GCA_013235015.1. Taxonomy (NCBI): domain Eukaryota; kingdom Metazoa; phylum Arthropoda; class Arachnida; order Araneae; family Araneidae; genus Araneus; species Araneus ventricosus. The sequence continues at coordinate 914,100 of BGPR01000201.1, forward strand.
TCCTTTACACTTCTAAACATATTTTATAGAATATGAGCATTTTAAAATATATCAATACTTCCAGTAATTGCATGTTTTAATGTAAGTGGACAATTGTAAGATTAATTGCTTAAAATATGAGTTTTGCTTTCGGAAATAAGATTTGTTACGAGTTGTTGTTTACTTTGATAAAGCTTCTCATTTGTTAAAGATATTCATCTGATCTATCGGCAATTTGTGGAAAGTGTTATGCATTTTCTTGCACACTTCAGATTCTTAACAAATAATGGAGTGGTTTCCCCACAACAATAGAATAATATTTCAATAAGTATATTTGTAGTTGGAATTTGATTAATGTGTATATTATTTTTATTTTTCAATCTGTTTATGGATATAGTTAAAGGTTGCTAATACTTACTTGGTCTGATTACGCAAATATATTAAGTTCGGCTTATTCGAATTCTACGAATTTAGAAGTTATTGTTTTCGATAATACACTTAATTTTAATTTATTAAATATTGTATTTTTAATAAATGTAGTTTTATAATGAATTTTTGGATTTGTAGATAACTCACTGTCGTGTTCTTTCACGTTTCTCTCCTCTGTTTTAATTTTGTCATGATGAAAAAACTGTGACAAAATAACAGGATGCCAATCTTGCATGCTTCAATCATAGAGCAAGGGACTTTCAGAAATAAATTATCGCAAAATACAAAACTAATAATGCTTTCGGCAACCAGCGCAAAAACTCTCCCTTCGTTTTTCTACGCAATACGACGCGTTTTGCGTTTAGTTACAGTAATAAACGAATACAGAAACCAAGACAAAAGACACCTCTATACAAAAAGATCAATAACTTATCAAGAAATTAATACTTTAATCGAAGAAATACTATTTCAAATGAAGTAAACATTAGGAAACGGATACCTTACGGTTAACATAAATTCAAAAAAGATTTAAATATGAAAAACTTCACTAGCACGGTAAATGCGCCAATGCAGCAGTACAACCGAAAAGTGAGAAATATTAACAATAGAAAACATTAAAACCATTACAGAAAAGAAACACCAAAATAACGAAACAGAACATAACGCTAACGTCCAGGACGTGTTATCAGCAGGGAAATCCCGAACGAGCGTTTACTTATTATCGGTGTTTTCTAAACACAAACTCTAACAATAATGCTAAAAAGAATTTGTTTCCCCATAACACCGAACAGAAAACAATATTTTGAAATAAAGAAATATCAAGCAAAAAGTTCATATCTAATTGAAATGAAATACAGGAAACTGAATTTCAAAACCAATAATGTAAAACAAAAATGAAGAAAAAGGTGTCAATACTCACCGAAAAGTCCATAAATAGATAAATGAGACAGGAGTGAGATTTAGATGCGTAAGAACGTGGTATGCGTACATTGGAACGTTCAGAAGTGCTGACGTGTTCTAGGTTATGAAGTTAACGTCAAGAGTTTTGGTTAATATTTTACTAGCATTGAAAAGTAAAACTCTTGGAAACCACTTACTCTCCATGATAAGTCTTAAGACCCTTTTTAAGAGTTTCAGTATATAAAAATAGACAACTGAATAATAATAAAATTAACTGTAAGATGCAATAGATCAAAGGCAATTAAAGCAAGTGGCTCTTTTTTATCTACAAAACGCTATGGAATAAAGGTAAATAAATAGAATTGGGAATTTTATTGGAATTAAGAATGTTCTTTTTTAAGAACTTTTTAATTCAATTTGCTTTTTCTTTGATTCTGAATTTTTGCAAATATTTTTAATTCTTAGTAATTGATGTACTATTGTGTTTTTATAGATCTTAAAAGAGATATTAGAATTCCGAAAGTTAAACCTATTAGCATTAAATTTAACTTCATTTCTTTTGTTGTAAATGCTTAAGTTTAATTCGTTATGACAATCATTATCTAAATCCAGAAAAATGGCTTTAATATTATTGTTAATTTTTGTTAATTTTAGTTCCTCAGGATAAATATTCCCCCTAAATGTAGAAAAATCTTTAAAATTAAAAGTTATGATGTCATCTACATATCTAAAAGCTAATTTTAAACTTAAAACTGCATTTTTGTCGGAATAATGAAGAAAAAGATTTGTAATTAAAGGAGAAAAACAAAATCCTTGTAAAATTCCTCTAATCAGTAAGAAAATATTTTCGCCATTCTAGATGAAATTATTGAAAACGCATAAATTAATTATGTCTAACCAATACGCTTCCATGCAGTTTAACAAGTTTTTTAAGTCATAATAATATTGCATTAAAACCTCTTTTAATTTATTAAGTGAGATGCTAGTGAACAGGTCCTGAAAGTCATTTGTCTCGATATGAGTTATTTCATTCTTCTCTGTAAAATCAATCACTTTAGTATTATTTTTAATTATCCAAGTAAAACTTTCTTTTTCAATAAAACTAATATTTAAGTACTTAGAGAAGATTTCTCCTGATTTTTTCATGTAGGTATTTGTTCCGCAAGTGATATATTTGAACTTAATAGACTGTTTGTGGAATTTTGGATAGATTGTAATATATGGAAGAGTCATATTATTGTTTATGCAATTAATTCTTTTATTTAAAGCACGGATTTTTTCTGTACAGTGGTGCTATTAGATTTATATATTTTGAATGTTTCAGAGTTTTTAGTTTCTTATCCAGGTGTTCTAGATAGAATTTCTTACAAATAATAGAGAAATTACCTGGGCCTTTATCGATTGGAGTTAAAATGAAAAGTTTTTGTAGCTCTTTGATTTTTTTCTTTTATTGTTTCTAAGAAATAATAACTGTTATTTTTATAGTAATTGTAGAACTTTTTATTGATAAAAACTTTAAATTTGAAATAATAACCCCATTTCCAGTCAATGAAGAAAGAAAGAAGAATATCGAAATTGTTTGAAATTTTTAAACAAAACAATCAATATTTTTAAGAAGGCTTTTTAACATCTGCTCTCTTTTTATTCTAAATATGGAACGAAATTTAGTACCTTTTTCCAAAAGTTTTCGTAATTCAATATCTTTAATTATATTTAAATTACCGGTAATAATGTGTTTATGGAGGGAATCTATGAAACTCCTATATTCTTCTTCATTGCAGAGACAATGTGGAGATTTTCGGTTGCTATCAATGTTTTTACGAAAGAAATTATAATTAAAAATCCCACGACCAAGAGAAATGTCATATTTGAAGGAATTGTTAAGTCCTACTCCTGTCTCATTTATACATTTATGGACTTTTAGGTGAGTATTGACAACTTTTTCTTCAATTTTGTTTTATATTATTGGTTTTGAAATTTGGTTTCATGTATTTTATTTCAATTTGACATGAACTTTTTGCTTGATATTTCTTTGTTCCAAAATATTGTTTTTTTGTTTGGTATGCCGGAGAAACTAACTCTTTTTAGCATTATTGCTAGAGTTTGTGTTTAGAAAACGCCAATAATAATTATACGCTCTTTCTGGGTATCCCTTCTGATAAAGCTTCCCGGACGTCAGCGTTATGTTCTGTTTTGTTATTTTGGTTTTTCTTTTCTGTAATGGTTTTAATGTTTTCTTTTGTGAATATATATATATACGGGGACATGAAGAATATATATGTGTATATGTATACTTCATGACCCCGTATCTATAATCATTATGACTCTTTGTAATCGGGTTAGATGTATATGAAGGGAAAGCCTACCCGAAAAAAATTTAAAAGCAATTTATCAACCTAAAAAAAGAAAAAAAATTGAAATAAATTATATAACTAAGGAAGAAAATATAAATAATAATAGAAGAGTCCATGGTATCACTAGAAAGACTTTTTTCTTTATTCTTTTAAGGAACATTTTGATATTTTTATCGAGTCTATTGTTTGAACATTATCGTATTATTATGCTTGTATTATAATTCAATATTCAAACTTGAATGCTGATGTTAAATATTGACCTTCGTAATGAATGAAAGAATGAAGTAAGAGAGAGTAGTTGACAGATATGATTTTTAAATATATGGACTGAAGAAATGACTGTTGGCAAGAATAAATATAATAATATTGAAACAATTATTTCTTGACTGTTGATTACTGCTCCTTAGTATAGTTAATATAATTTTGTATACTTTTTGGTATTTTACCCTTTTACTGAACTAGTCCCACATTTGATGCAGATCAGTAGAATGTTTTTATAGTTTACTTGGTGGGTTGTAACATTCATGTAAATTCTATGTTAGGTTGTTTGAAGTTCTATCACCTTGTTAGGTTTTAAGGAATGTTATTTTGATTACTATTTTATATGTAAGCAAGTTCTTCCGACAATAGGAGGGTCGGGCGTTTGTAGCCATCGTTTTATTCCCATCTTTTGTGGGTCGAGATAATGTTTACCACCCCACTCCGTTTGGATCTCTGCCACTGTTCGAGGCATAGTTTGTAAAATTATTAATTCCATCAACGGCCTATTTTCAGCCTTATACAATTTAGGGCAGGCCGGGCTGCTGTGAGTCCTAAATAAATAAATTTCATGCAGATGCCTCAACGGTCTTTCCTTGACCTCACAACCCTTTGGGTAAGCTGGGCGGGCGTCGGCATGTCTGTATGTATTTGATGTAGATCTAAAATGCCGATATAAAACTATGTAAAAATAAACTTGTTGTATATTTGATTTACAATGTCCATTAACATAAAAACGAAAAAGCAGACATGAAATCTACCTTCCATGGGCTTTAGTCTAATATAAAATACAGATCTGCAAATTTTCTGCATATATTTTAGACTAACATTTATTCATCTACTGTTTGCGTTTTCGATTTAACACGTTCACATACTCACGAATCGACAGAACGATTGACAACCAGATCTTCGACAGATTTAACTCAAAATTTGATATTTGTCAGCAATTCTGGTGAAATAACCATTAGCCAAATTTGATCCATTATTGTGTTTTTGAGTTCTCGTTTAAACATTCATAAGGGCAGATAGATAGACTTTCCACTGAAGGATATCGGCAGAAATTCGACACAGATCAATAATTTTGGTATAAAGACCGCATTTTCATTTGTCTAAATCATTCTGTATTTAAATTACTGCATTCGTAGGTAGATAAACAGACTGATTGATAATAAAAATAATTCCAAAAATAGTTTCGTTCTTACTAATGCAGTTCTAAATTCATAAAAATCGCAAAGTCGAATTTTTCACGATTACGATACTTTATCTTTTAACACTTCACATACTAGAAAGTAATTCATCTCAAAATCACTAAGACCTCGCGCACGAAGCCATCCAGTGTATTTGAATGACCTGGTCACCGCGACAGCAAAGGGGGAACTGTGGTCAGTTACAAAATGACCATCACCGTCATGCACCAACCCTCTCCGAAGAATATCCGCCCGGTTATCGGGATTTGGACGATACCCCTCCACCAGTACTATACCAAACATTTAAGCGAGAAGAAGCCTTATCCGCCGGTTTCTCATCCATGTACTAGTGGTACTTACCCCAGTGGGACTATACGAGACAGTAAAAAAAGTAATAATAGTAGAAGCATAAAAATAAAATACTCAAGCATGCAAATGAAAATAAAATTAAGAAAAGCAGAAAAAGGCTACAATGTGACCGATACATGAGAAATAAGTGTTAAAAGATTCAAACAATCAATAGAAGCTGCATTTTTTAGATATTGGGTGTGAGATGCTATATAGCACACTATACACATAGCAAACTGATCACCACTATCAAGACTTAGAGAGTTTTAATTTTTATCATTTATAAATTAAAGTATATTGTCTGAAATATAAACTGAAATGAAAAAAGACGTCAAGTAAATATTCTTAATAGAGAAAAACGGATATAATGATAAACTGCAATAGCAATGAGTCTATATGATAAAAGTAAGAGTTTCCTGAGTATTTCGAATAGTATCCTAGAAATTATGTAATTTTCAAGCAAAATTATGTAGCAAAAATATAAGCAATTTCTTTATGTCAGTTGGCCAGTAACAAGTATTTTTCAACTTAATCATGTTGATCTGATTTTGTATGCCTTTTTGAAAGAGAATTCAATGCCATAATGAGAATCAATCTTCACCGAAAATTCCTGATATGATAATGTTGATAGGAATGCCTTTTGCAAACTAATTTTTTTCAAGGTGAAATGCCAAGAACTGTTTTTCTAAGATGAATTTCGTGTTTTCAACTTTGTCAGTCCATTAGAAGACAAATGGTTTTAGAAAAAGGAATCCAAAATATAGGAAACATCATAACAACTCTTTAAGTCTGACGAAAATCACAATATAAAATGTTTAATTAAGTTTACTTGAAACCAATTTTAGGCTATAATTCAAACGTGGAATTTTTCCAAAGCTATTTACAAAGTGTTGAATATTGTATTTCGAGAGTATATTGCATCAAATAAGTCTCTTCAGGAATAAATCTCTTAGAAATGTCTCTGAAAGGATTAATAATTAAAGTAGTTAGATAATTTATTATTTAATAGTTGGAATAATCACCGAAATCAACAGTTTCATTTTAATATTGTTAAGTATCTTAACATCCTTTAGAGTACTGCGAATAAAATTAAAGCGTTTTCGAAAAGGAAATCGTCTTAGAGTATGAAATGAATTCTAGATACTAAGACGGCTTATATATTTCTAAACTAGTTATTAAGAATAGACTAAGACTTTGATAGAAGGGAATATTTTAAATTGGTGCGATTATTATCTTTAAATAAAGTTCTGCATTTCATTATTGGAAATTAAGAAATAAAATATTGTGGTGACATTAAATAGAGAATCATCTTAAATATTACTTTCAATATATTAATGAATATAACATGAAAAATTGCGTATACACCTTTTATTCCTTAGATTTTAAGTAATTCCTAAAATTGAACTTCTAAATTCTTAGTTTATAAGTATTTTGATATTTTAGATTTTATCTTGATATTTTGGATACAGAATGCAGTCTCTACTTACTATTCGTTTCGTGACTTGTTTGGAATTAAATTTCACTGTCATTTCCGTATTTTTGACTTCACATATATTATAGCAATGCGTTCAATTTTTCAGATTACAGTTTTTGAGGCTCAAAAATATTTAAATTACAAATTATGTTGATATATCATCATATTTGGATACGTGACCTCGTTTTCCAAAGCGAAATATAAATTGAGAAAAATTTTCTTAATCATCTATCTAAGAATTTTAAAGAGATTAATTTTAACGTTTATGAAATTTTAAAAGAGTGTATTTTCACAGGATCAAAATGTTTTTAGTAAATTGCGCATTGGCACGTTACATTAGATATTTATACTCTTTGAAGATGCACTTTCAGTAGCTTATTATGCAGTAAATCAATTACATGCAGTTTTGCCTTCCTTTTTGCCGTTAGGTGACTTTATAAAAACGCAGTTTTAATTTCTTTAGAATTATCATAGATTTTATACATGCATTCAACGCTCCAAGTTGCAGCTTTTCAGGATCACAGGATGAAAAAAAGTATTTATTAAATATCTGAAAGAAATGTTACCTTGCCTGCTTGCATAGTTTGGGGGTTGACTTTCTGATCTTTATAAATCAAAAGGAGAGACTCCACCTCCTCCGTCCTGCCAAGGTATCCAAGAAAACTGAATAACCGCCGCGATCGTTCACACAGGTTCTGATGTCCGAAACGAAATAAACCCCATTAAGTTCGACACGTGCGACGACACCCCCTCACCCCTCATTACATCGGTATGAACCATGACGGCCCAGACAGCAACGCCTCAATTATTATTCTCTCCAGGGAAGCGAGACCCCGCTTACTTATCTGGTGGCTTCTCATCTCCATATTTGAGTCGCCCCCCACAACGGTAGGAATCAGACCTGTACTATGCAATAGCTAAATCGGATGAGGGTTTCACTTCCTTTTGTTTGGCGACTTTTTGAAAATCCGATTTGATTTTGTTCCTGAATTAGAATTCATTTTAATCATGCATTCAACATTCCAGTTAGAATATTTAAGGAACATATCACAACGAACTAAATTACAAATTATGATGATATATCATCATATTTTGATAGATGGCAATAGGTTTCGAACAGGGAATAAGAAATTAAGAAAATTCTGTAATTTATCTTTCTATCTAAGAGTTTCTTTATTTTTAAAATTTTAAAAGTGTGTGTTTGCATAGGATAAGACTATTGATCAAACCGTTCAAAGAAACTTTACCTTAGAAGCTCATAGGATTTGAAGACAAACCATCAAATCTTTATTATATAGTAGATCACACACATGCATGATCACTAAATTTAATGTTCCAGGGGAATCTGTACGATCTCACAGTTTTGAAAAGTAGTTTCATGAGAAGAAGTATGAAAGAAAACAGAAGAAATTTACTGAAATATATAATCTAATGCTGATCAATCAAAAGAAGTGCAGCAGTCTACTTAGGAAAAAAATTGATTTATGGTAGAAGTTCGTTCACGATTCGAAAGTCAGAAGAATAACTTTGCTGCATTAATAGAAAATGCATTTTTTTCAATGAAGAGGAATAGCAAATATAATATTGTAGTAAAATAAATTATTTATGTAATCCTTTAAATATATTCCGTTTGTTACAAAAACTGATAAAAAATGTCATGAATCAGGATTTTTTATATGTTACAAATTCTACTCTAACTAACTAACAGAAAGTAAACATCGATAAGTTTGATTTGTCTTGCAGCAAAATTTCTTCATTGAAGAATTCTGGAAAACTATGACATATATCTGCATCAAAAAAATGCTAATGTTGCTCTAAAAATACTGTAGGCTTTTTCTCCAGATTTGAAAACGAATTATGATACATTTATGGTATTATTGTTTCTTAAACAAACTAATAAATGTATGTTAAATACAAGTGTGCGTGTTAATCTGTTCTATTATTTTCTATTTTTATTAATTTTTTTAAACAATTATATTCCTTTATTGAATGAGGGAATAAATATTTTATTCTAATCTGCGTTTTGATAATGTTTACCTAGTGTTTTGTTTTAAGACGAATTTGAAGCCGATATAACCGACATATTTCATAAGAGTATGCAAATAAACATTTAATTCATTAATGCGCGAAAATTTAAATCTAATCTTATAAAATTTGAGTGTTAACTAGTATGATAAAAAATAAACACAAGAAAAGTAATTCTTAGCTTTAAACTTCAAATACATTTAAAGCTATACCCATTCAAGAGAAAGAATCGATATTTTTTATAAAGCAATAAATCTTCGGAGGTAACCTCATTAACACATGAGTGCAAAAGGAGGCTTTTTATTCATTCGAAGTTCTGTTAGTTCATTTTAAACCGCTTAATTTAAAGATGAATATTCATTTGTGGAATAAATTTATAGATCTCCCTGCTGAATTGCTTCATTTAGAAATACACCGTTAATTATCTTACTCCCACGCCATGAAATCAGTTCTTTTTATTCAACAAATACTCGAGATAAACATTATGCAAATAACAAGCAAAACATTCCAAATACTTTTGTTTACATTATTTTTCTTTCATCTTCTACGATGTAAAAAGATCTTAAAACTTTTAATAAGGCGTTCTAAATTTTACAGGAGAATTGTTCAAGCTTAATTAGTGTTTGATCTCTGTAATCCCCAAAATAATAGCGGACTGGAAGAAAAAAAATGTTTTATTAGATGCGATATTTCATTTAATATAATAAAAGGGAAGGAATATGAACATTGTTAATAAAAGTATGTAGATTGTTTTTCTCCTGGATTTCTCTATACGGATATCACATGTAACGGATGGACAAAAATTAATTTTCCTGGATACGCTATAAGCAAGCTTTATCTACTAGTATCAATAAAAATTCTCTAAAAGCATCTAAAGTTAAATCTTCCACTAACAATTTGTCTGCTTTATTTCATTTCATAATTTTGCTGTTTTTCATGTTTAATTTTCGAATATTTCCCAAGAAAATGATTTTTTATTTCCGACTGGCCATTTTAAAATTTCAAACACAGGTGAACTATTTTTTTCAGTAATCCCTAAAATACTGCAAAAATTTGTTTTTCATTGTAGCTGCGCTATTAATGCATGTGTTTACTTCCTCATAAATATATGCAATCAATATTTTTAAATGCAAAAGCGGTTTGTTGAGGGAATAGCCACAAATATGTATCAAATTTTGTTTACATGTGAGCCGCAACACACAAGTAATTTAGTGCAGTAATTAAAAATGCATAAGATATCTTTATTCTATTTGAATGACTGCCGCATCTTAGAGAGATTCTTATTTCTCTTTCGTGTATAGTTTCGTAGCAAATCTTTCATGTTTGCTTAAGAAATGTTCTATCTTTGAGAAATTTCATTCAACACTTGATACATATATTCAGTTTTAGTGAAAGGACCACACGTAAAATTTTCTTCATTTAGCTCATTGTTATTCTGAAGTATCTACCAATTTTAAACACAGGTAGATACATAAAGAATATCTAACATGATTTTTTTTTCAGTTTCACAAGTCGAAAAGCATCAAAATGTCAAGGTTTTAATACTTTTACCCATGTTTACTTGCATGCCGGAAAGTAAGAAAGCCTAGATCGCGGCGTTGCATTTTCTGGGTTGAATAAATGGAGGTTCAAAACCAAAGAACGCTTTCACAGAATGCTATTTATGTATTTTTGTTTTCTCAAGCAATTATTTTGAATCAGAATTAATATCTACAAGTTTACCAAACATTAATGTATTTTAATTTGTAAATGTGGGTAATTTTCATGCAGTCAATAAACAAAATCTTAAGTAATACTGCGCATATTTCATTTTTATATCGGCAAATACAAAGTAAGAAGGACAACTTAAAAACATGATTTTGCTAAAAGCGAAAGTGAAATTTCTGATTGGAAGTCAAAGAAAGCAATTTTTTATTCTAACATTAACATCGGCAAAAGCACACCAGTGAAAAATTAAATGACACAATACAAATGTTTTTTTAATTGATTACAACAATACAAAAAGGTTCTTAAAAATTTTGTTTCAAACTAGTTTTCAGAAATTTACTAAAATTAGAGAGAATATTCCACGTAAATAAAGGTGATATCACTGAGAAGATTTTATTTTTCAAGATTGTGTAACATATATTTGTGCGATAATATACTCCGGAGATATTGCGGAAAAACTTTAAGGTTTTCGTTGATTTTTATTTAATTAAAATTCTAACTTAAAATTTGAAAAGCCCTTTCTTAGTGAGCACATAATACTCAAAAAGTAACTAAGTGCCCAATTAAGTAAGCCAGCAGTCTTCCCTGTAGTGCGAATCGAACGATTTTTTCATCACTCAGTTTACTGAAAGCATACCAGCCTAAGAACAATATTTGATTAAGGGTCTGCCTAAAATAATTATCTTCGTTAAGAACGTAATAGATACATAATGAAAAATATCAATACCTTATATCGAGAATCAAATTAATCTTATGATTTACAAAGATGCAGAAGAACACAGGTTTAATTTATTCTTCATTAGCGTTCGTTTAGAGTATATTATTTCACAGGAAGGAAAATAAATAATCATTCTCTTTTGAAATTTTCCTCGGTTTAAAATTATTCACGCTTTATGGTATGGAGAAGAGACATTCGGTAGGAAATGAAATTAAAGCAGGAATGTATGCTTTAGAGCTGTAGTTGATTATAAAATATTTTGTTCAGAGAAAAAAAAGAGAAAATAGTAAGCATGTCTTAGAGTCAATTTTTAAGTTTAAGTGATATATATATATATTCCTTCTTTTTCATGTTGTTTTATTACAAACATGGTGGTTGGAATTAAACTCGCATTCAAGCAAATTTAAGGAGAAAGCAATTTATCTTTTCAGTGCCAAATCTTGACAGTATTTATTTTAAAACAAGAGAAATTAAATGCTACGAGAAAATCCCAATATTAAAAATAAGATAGCGAAAACTGAATTTATGAATGGTGAAATCAGGTTAATGAATCAATTATATTCGTTGCACTTATTGATTGCAAAATGTAACTGATATAAGGTCGCAACAGATGCCATAATCTCCAAAAACAACAAATGCTAATTCAATTAACGCAAGTTAGAATAATCAATTAATATAAAATTGAATAAAATGAAGAGTTCTAAGAATAAAAAAAATTTTAATTTTTACTAAATATTCATTTCTATCATTGTTTTTCGTGATTTGTATACCCGCCTTCCATTGACGGTATCCATTTAAGATACCGCCAAATATAGGCGTTCATATAATCACTGAATTTTTTTGTGTACTATTGTCTGACTATGAATACTTTCTCTTAGCTAATTAGTAACTGAGGAAAAAATTAGCTGAAACTGAAAGTTTACTCTTTCATTCGTATCATCAACTGTTAATAATTAATTGTTAATAATTAATCAGTTGATATTAATTTCCACTTGCACTACACCGCAGAAATCAGTCATAACTGCTTGAATTGATGTTATAAGAATCCCAGGTTCTATTGGCGATAATTTATTTTGAATTATTAAAGAATAAAAAATAATAGGATAGAAGGAACATTTCTATGATGTCATAATTGAACGATAGTTATGAAGAAAATGAGTATAAAAAATTTATGTTCCATATCCTTTTGTAGTTTATTTAAGACGCTTAATTTTGGATTACGAAACGTATTTTACGAAAACGTACGTTTAAACAAAAAGCACTTTTACTTTTCAAGGTGTAATGTGAAATGCTGTCGGAAATAAGCATCAGAACCACTAAGCTGTTTTCAAGATTCTACTTTAATATATTTAGTTCGCTACAAACAGTTTCTTTCTGAAATAAATTCAGTAACTCTAATTCAGCACAATACATAAGTCAATTTATTTCCGAGTAAAATAATTAGTACATACATTTCTTAATTGCCTGTTTTAAAAATGCCTTCCTTGGAAATAAACACTTTATATTCTGCATGTAGTTCAAAATTTTTTTATAAATTTAATGCTATAAAACCTATTTCATTTCTATATATTTTTCAGTACAGTACAAAGTGAATTTGCATATAATAAAATATATTGCTATGTCAAACAAATGGTAATTTTTTGCCCGAAAATAAAGCGATATCTATGTTGTATCACTAACAATCATACGTGCTTTTTCAATCTATTCTGTCAAACTTTACCTTATATATAAGTAAAAACTATTCACTTTACAGTTTTTTTTTATTTCAACATTATGAATAAGATTTATATTCTTCCAAACCCGTACAAAGTCCAAGATGTTAAAAGGCCTCCTTACTTCTTCCCACAATTATCCTGACTATTGTGAAATACACTGCTATATCAAAACAAATTTTAATTCCTTGTCCGAAACTAAAGCGGAAATTATGTTTTATCACCGACCTTCTTGCGTGATTTTTCTATCTAATCCGTTGAAATTTGCCTTATTACATGAAAAAACAATAAATTTCCCGTGTTCTTAAATTAAATAGTATGAATAATATTTATATTCTTCCAATCCCGTACAAAATTCAAGAATTTAGGAGGCTTCCTTACCTTTTCCCACAATTATCCAGACCAGTGTCAATGCGTACTTTCCAAGCATATCGAAAAGTAATAGTTCCTTCTATCAGGCAACTCCATCAGCTGTGGGATGGTTCTTGGATCCGCGGGTGGAGTGAGCCACGATCCCAACGATTCGGACATTTGAAGGCACGCAGAGCCATCTAGGGGGCAATTTTTATTCGGGGGGTTTCGGTTTCAGATAGAAACACGCGACGAAATTGCTGTTTCATGATTTCGCAACACGAAATCATTTATCATTGGCTGAGATAGTAAATGCTTCAGAGAATAAAGACGGATATCAAACAAGGAAAGAAATTCAATCAAAGCTCTAGAAATTCGTATTTCATTAAGAATTGAGAGAAGAAAATGACAAGTAGCATGAATGACTTTTATTTAATAACCAAATTAAAAGAATATTGCTCCTCCCGACTTGAAATAATGAAATAAAGGAAAATGTTTGCTTTTGGAACGGATAATGATGCATTCAATTAAAGATTTTATAGATTTAAACTAATAATAATAAACAAGATAATATGTTTCAACTAGCATCATAAAAGCTATTACTATACTAAAATGAGGATGAAAAAGGAATCATTCGATCCTCTTCGCTCAGAATTTTCAAAATTTAGTTCCTTGATTTTTCTGAATTCATTCATAACAATGTAATTAAAATTAACGCAAAACCTGTCTTGGATTCAGACATATTTTTTTAGAAGATGTGAATACCATTCCATTTCAAAAATCCTGTAAACTACTGTAAAATAAATATTTAACATAGGTTCGATTAATGTATCGAACATTTCACGGCAGGCAGAGCCCTCTAGGCGACAATTTTTATTCGGGGGTTTCGGTTCCGGATAGAAACACGCGACAAAATTGCTGTTTCATGATTTCGGAACACGAAATCATTTATCATTAGCTGAGATAGTAAATACTTCAGAGGATAAAGAAAGATAATAACTATCATACAAGGAAAGTAATTCAATAAAATATCTAGAAATTGGTGTTTCATAAAAAACTGACAGAAGAAATTTTCAAGTAGTATGAATGATTTTTATTTAATAACCACGTTAAAAGAATCCTGTTCCACATTTAAAATAATGATCTTGTCAATAACGTTTGTTTTTAAATAACATATGATACGCGCATGACTAGTAGGTACATGATCTACATAACACAATGATCCATTCAATGAAAGGTATTATAGGTTTCAGCTCATAATAATAAATAAAATAATAATTTTGAACTAACAGCATATAAGAAGATGAAAAAGAAAATATTTCTTCCTCTCTGTTCATAAAATTCAACATTTTGCTCCTTAATATATCTAAACCCATCGATAACGATATATTTAAAATTCAAGTCATAAATCTATCTTCATTTCTAACATACTTCTTTCGGCAGATGTCAATTAAATTCCAATTCAAAGATCATTTAAACCATCGTAAAATTAAAATTTAACATAATTTCCATGAAGTCAGAATTAATTTCAGGTTAATGCATATGTTCAATATAAAATTTTAGAAAGTTAATGCCAATGTTTTTCACAAATCTGGAAAATTCCGGATTTGATTAGTATTGTCTTATATTATTCTCTTATGGACGAATTTTCTGGTTTGCTTACATGCCTGTAGCACGTATTTCCGGTGTAATGCTAAGCCAATGGATCTTCAAAGCGGAAGTCCAACATACAAGCAGATAAAGTCAAGTTTTTTAATGTAAGTAAACAAACCAGAAAACTCGTCCATATATTTATATCTGTCTTCAGCAGAATTCCGAGCAAATAATTAAGAATAATACGTATCGGATGAAACAAAATTTCAAAAGATTAGGATATTAAATTAGTAATTTCTTGATAATCTTGAATATCAAATTTCTTGGTTGAATATAAATTTTTTCAGTTTTCATTTTCTTTCAAAAATTAATTTTAATATTTTTTTTAAATTTTTGTATTGAATTTTTTAGCCATATTTGAATTATGTGTCCACCAGTAATGAAACGAATGAAGGGTGAGGAACGTTAGTCTGAAAAAAAAGTTAAGGAACGCAAGCCTCTTGCCATGCTGTTAAAATAATATTTTTTTTTTATCCATCATTATTCAAAAACTGGTAGGGGTGTGTTCTTCGTCAATGAACTTCTCGCTGCTTTTGAGATGGTTGCTGGAAGTTTTTCTGTTTTTTCCCCAAGCTGAACAGAAATGTAGGCCACTTTCGCACGAAAGTGCTCCGGAAACAACCTATCCACCATACATAGAAGCTAAGTCAGGCATATATTTCAGGTTCTACTTAGGGAATCTTTGACCAGCTGACGATTCCTTATTTCCTTTTTATTATGACACCTTGACTCATGAACTTGGCTAAGCAATATCGGTGTAACATTACAACAGTAAATTAAGCTGTTGATTCTGTTAACGAATAACAGAAAGCAGTATATATTTGTATTATGCGTTCAACATTTAAGAAGTGAAAAACACGAGTCCTTATTCAAGAAATTCACAATGTTAAATAAATAGTATTTTTTTATATTTCAGAGAAAAATGTCAGTCAGTGTTTGGATAATTAGCTAATTTCTAAGTTATTTTGAATTATTCTTGACGAACTCATGTAGTAATTTTTTAAACCTCTTCTATATTATACCATTGATAAACTTATGGCTGGAAACATTTTCCTTTTTCATTGTTTGGCAGATGACGAGCTTCATTATGGCTTCCTCTTCTAATTATTTAATAATTAAGCGAACACTTAACCCCTTGTCTTGAGACATGCGCTTTAGAGTAATAATAATCGTACACTTAGCAACTGGATAATTAAACGTACTTCGTTAAGAACTGAATGTTTCAAGAATCGAAATAAGATTAATAATTTTCAATTTATTAATTACTCGTTGGCACTTAATTTTAAAGCACAAAAAATGAAAATAGACAAAACTATTACATATTTCGGGTATTCTGTCATGATATATTGTGCCAAATTTTTTTTGTTCAGTTAAATACTGATCTAAAATTTGTACAATTTTATGTGATCTGCTTTTTTATTTCAGTACAGAATCCTATCACAGCTTAATTATCTTAACATTTTTCTTGATAATTTTCTCGTTAATTACTTCATTTCATTTCAGAAATGTAAGCAGCATGTTTATTTTTTTATATCTTTGTATAACACTAGCAGAGAAAAATTTTGGAATCCGAATATGAAAAATCACATTCCTATATTTTTGTTTACACTAATTTTATAAAGAAATTGAATACCGAATCATAATTCTTGAACAATTTACCATTACGCTCACATTCATAATTTCATCAATTTTTATGACGATTCAACATAGGTTAAGAAAAATAGAAGACATCATTCAAGATTTTTACATTCATCATTGAAAACTAGAGCAAGCTTAGCACTAATGATGACTTGATTTGTTTGTTTTCGTCCATCACCTGAAATCTCACCATTAGAACCATGAACAATTAGTGACTGAAAGACTCAGAATAAAAACAATAAAAAGAAAAGAAAAGGCAGGAAGACGATTAATGAAGCTGTTACAATTCCTGATTCATCAAGATTAACTACCCAACGTGTACCTATCGCTGAACTGACCTCTTAGACCATCAATAGACATTTGCGAGACAAAGATTTATGCTCACAAAAGGTTGAATGCCATCTGTAGAAAGGCTATGAGCGCCATCAAGAAAGATTGGCACGTTGACGGAATGCAGAAAGAGAAATGAGTATCACTGCCGAAGAGTTCCTCAGGGTGAATTTTATTTCGAAATGTGAGCAATGAAGAACACGCATATCACAACAGTTTCTAAATGAATGAGGAAATGCCGAAATATTCCTCTCCCTTTATTTGATATCATATATCCTGATAACATGAAAGTATTATCTGGCAAATCTTTTCATTTTGAAAGTCGTTGCTCATGCTCTATTTTTATCCGCTTTCGAGACTAAAACCATTGATAATTATGAAGGATGGCTAACTACCCCAGTTTCTTTAATGTATTATTTGCATCTCCTTGCAAAATACTTTAATGAGTAGAAATCTATCAAATTCAGATCTATTTCAGAGATGTTTAGATTATGGGCTAAGAAAAATCAAACTCCATTTGCAACGAAGATTTTGAAGAAGAAGCGGAAAATGGTTTCCCGTCTTCTCCAATTATAGGAAGGTAAGGTTTGTTATTTTTCTCGACCGTCCGTAGAGTCACTATTTTTGGTATTCCCTCATTAGCAATTAATCTTTTGTAGGCGCGAATAATCTCTCAGATAGCTTGAGTACGTTTCACGTTTCTACTCGAAATTAGTGTGAAAAGATTTAATTCGTTTTAACAATCTTCTTAGATGATGTAGAAAGGGGATTAAAGAAATTTCGCTTTCAATCACCAATAGCCACTGGTGCGAAACCCTCTATTTCGATCTTTCAGATCGCCATGCCCAAATTAGCGAATTTTTCTTTTCTCTTTTTTTTAATTTACACATTTCTAGTTCCACATTATTGAAATTGTTTAATCAAAAATAGATTTAACATGGTGATTGAATTTCTTTAAAAAATAGAAGTGAGTCTGAAATTGGTGCGACTAACGACAGCATGTTTTTTTTAAATTTCATAATGTCATCTAAAAAGTAGTCTTGGCGATGAGAACAATTGCCAAATCTTGGGGATGTTCTTGCAACCTGTAAAAATAATTTAGCATAAACAAAAATAAATATATTTTAGGGATTTATCTCTAAAAGTTCAAGATTAGGACATGGTACATAAGAAAGAAAAAGAAAAAACATGTTATCTGAGAGATAGCCGTGGCTAAAATGAGGTATCTCAATAACGCGTATAACGAAGGATTGAATTAGTATCAGACATAGAAAACTGAAAAGAACAAAGGAATAAAATAACCTGAGACCGTCTAGTTCAAAGACGGGTTAAAATGTTAATCGTTTACTTATATAGAAGTTGTACTAATTAGTAAGCAAATGTAAGACATTTACTGGTTGAACATATGCACTGCCCGTAAGGAAGTTATTTTGGAAAGAAACGACAGTAGCATTCAATTCAAAAAATCTATTCACTTTTGATTTGCTCAAAACATCTGCTGTCCGTTAGAAAGTTAGTTTAATATGTAGTATGTAGGAAACATCAGTAGCATTCAATCCGAAATATTTATTCACTTTTGCTCTGTTCAAAGTCTTTTGTAAATACAGTTTTTAATCAAAGAGTCAATCTCAGACAGCATTAATTAGAATGTGTTAGGTTACTGCTTAGAAGTAGAATAAGATAATAAGATATGACAACGGATGTATTTTAATAGCACTGAAGTTTGTCTATTTTGTGAGTTAAAAAAATTCTTTTTAATCTTTTATAAATTATAGCATTTTCTTTATTTGAATTAAATTATTAAATTTTTCAAACTACATTTGATTCGAATAATTTATTATCATTTTTGTCTCTTTGAATGAAGTGTTCAGTACATGTGCGAAATACCCCCGCTGTTGAAAATGGAGAGTAACTGATTATATTTGCTATCAATTATACGTTAAAAATATTTTGACAGTTTGATTAATATTGAAGAAAATCGTTTATATAAATATATAAGTATTTCATATTAACGAAATTAACTCTTTTATTCTATTTCAATTAAAACCTAAGAAAAGATATAAAATTAAGTATAGAAATTCTATTAAAATATTAAATAATGAAGTATTTTATAAAACAATAAATTGGGATGTTTTTCAGATATGCATAGGTGCATTGTCCTTATTTTTCACACACTTTCCATCTGCTTTTAATTTTTTATTTCTTAAGATTGGATTTATGAAATTAAATGAAGAGTAAAATAATTTGAACCTTCCATAATTTTGAGGGAAACATGAAAGAATGGAGAAAAGAATGGCATGCGACAGAATTTTCCTGTATAAAGTATTAAATATGTTTGATCCCTAAAGACTGAGAGATAAGCATATCTTGATTTTCAAAAAAGTATTTTTGCTGATATGCTTTTCCATATCTTTACGGAATTATTGCAGAACATTTTCTCATCCAAATAAAATCTTGCATTCTGTTTGATAGAAATTGAAAGATTTTCAGATGTTTGAAGTCAAGTTAAAAAGATCATTTTGCTTTGCTTATGTTAATGTTTATCATATTTCTAGATCAATATATAGCTATTTAATTTTAAAAGAATATTTAATAGGTTTATTTTATTTTTAAGAAACTCTTAAATTTATTAGTAAAATTATATTATTGTATAGTATAGACTATTTACCAGTAACAATACACAGTCCAATTACATTAATGTGATCACCTACCAAAAGCCAGAATAACCGCCATTCGCAGTACGGATCGCAGCGAGAGAGTCAATAAGGTATTGAAAGGGTTTGGAGCCATAACAACTCCAGTTTTGTGGCCAACTGCCCTAGTTTGCGCACTTGAAGATGGATGGCGCGAACAACCCGATCGAGATGGTCCCACAGATTTTCGACTTGCACTTTTTCCTGACGCAATATAGTCATCCTTTATTTGTTCAATATTAATTCAAAGGTAATTAATTCCCTTGAAAGTAATCCTTTCTCACATAGAAACGACTTAGACAACAAAAACATATTTTGAAGTGGATGTGCCATTTATGACAAGTCATTGGGATATTCTATAAATCAAACAGAATTGAGATGGGTTTTATTTGCATAAGAATATTTTTATGGCTATTCCAAACTGAGCGAGTATTAAGGCCTTACCTTATACCTTACCGCCTTTGCACTAACCTGTCCAATCTAGCTCGTCTGTAGGAATTCCCATCTCACCTGTCTATAACTGAAAAGCGGTTCAAATTAACGCTATTCACGGATTTTTTTCACTTTCATGGGGATATTTCTTCGCTCATCATTTTAAAATAATTCGTTAATAGTTTAATATATACATCTTAAGGCCAATATTTCATACAAACCCTTTTAGAATATATACAACATAAGAGGGCAGCTTCGTTAATGAAGTTCTCCAAAGTAACGTACACGTAAGGAGATGAATCATCAAAACAAACTAATTGTGTTAAAATACTGATTAAATGTAGACACATTTACGGTCAAATATAGCTACATTTACTTTGGTATCCTTTCAGATAAAATAAGCCGGACTGTGTGTCTAGGGAAAGTATATTTCAACTTTTGAAAACTTCAAAATTGCTTTGAATCTACTGTCATGAATTTTCTTTAGGTTAGGCAGCTTCTTCTCACAACAATTCAGATAATTTCATAAATTTTACCTATGAACTATAGCAAAATATACTATTAACACTTTTTCTTGTAAATTTGTCAGTTTGTAATTAATTCACGGTTTTATATTTCACAACAATATGAAGATAAGAAATATTTTCTTTGACACAGGCTCCTTTTATAAACATAATATATCCATTAAAAGCCCTTATATTTTATGAACTGGCTTCCTCTTTGTTTTCGCGATGTCTTACGAATTTTGTTTTTTTTTGGAAACATCTGAATACATAGGAAAAATTAAAGCATATATTCCTTGGTCATTTAACAAGTTATATCAGAAAATAGAGAATATAAAACTTGTTGCAATTTAAGAAAAAACTTATTTGGAAACTTATACAAAATTAAATACGGATCATTGCCAGGAGTCAATAAATATCGTAATATCATTCTGAAAATATCACAAATATATTTACTACATATATATTTTTAAAACGACATATTCCCAATACGTATTTGTAAAGAAATAAGTTTTAATTAATGAGATATTGTCTAAATCTTTCAATTTCTGTAACCCAAGAATAGTACTTTCAATTCTACTGTTTTTTCAATGTTTGAAAACATTATACAAAAATGAAACTTGATTTCATTCAAATTAACCAACTGTTTGCTGTATAGAGACAACAGTTGCGTATATATTTACGCTTTTTATAATTATTTTTTATTATCCTTAAAAGTTTACAGGTTATAAAATTTGGATACCAAACGTAGACAGTTTCCTATTTCTCATACTAAGTCAGGGCTTAAGACACTTATAAATGATTTGAAGACATTATATGTACTCACGTGGAAATAAAAACAGCAGATGATAACATCAATTTATTCTAAATATAAGTTTACACATCTTGCACATATAAAGATGAACTTTGAGTTCATCTGCTTATTTCAAAATTGATCGAACCAAGACAAAATTTAGCGAGACTCAAGTCTGCAAAAGTCATTGTCTTTTGAATGATGTGATCGTAGCACTTGACGGGCTTGTCACGCCGGAGTTCCAAAAGAATATTTGTCAAGCTACCGCCAACGTATTCGAAGTATCCACATAGTATTACCCTCATCGATTTCTGGAAGTGGAAAATTACTTAAATTTGAAATATGCGTCCCGACAAAGATTCGAGTGCCTGCCATTTCCTTCCATTCTCTCCCTTTCCGTCTAGATTGTAGAAGCTTTTCTTCTCAAATATTCGGAAGTAGAACAAAACGTTAAAAAAATGGCAAACATCAATACCACGCCATTGCATGCTTCTTTTTGGAGGTTTAAGATGGAAATCTACTACGTTTCGTGGTTCATAAAATCACCAAGTGGACTTTTCATGACCTCATCGAATTTATACGCAAATAAATGATGCTCATTTAGATTCCATGTATTTTATTATTATTAAATTTTATTTTTTTATCTTAGAGAGAGTAGAAACTCCCTCATTTTATTTACGCGTCATTTGGTGGGGATTCTGGAATCGCTGTTACTAGCTAAATGGTTTCCGACAAAGACATTTTTAAATGATATGTATAAGCAACATTGATGATCGGACGATTGAGTTAGATACAGTTCTTGATCTTAAAATTGAAGTAATAAAATCTTATCAAAAATGAAGTTCTGTAATCGAATGGTAGGCTGGATTTTTAGTTTCATAATTTTAAGAAAGTGTTCTTACTTTTGTGAGAGTATTTATCTACTGTTTATCTTCATTTGCCTATATATTTTCATATATTTATATAATTGCAACTTTATAAATCATTTTAATTTATTAATAATTATTAAGACACAATGAATATCTAATTTCATTTTTTAAATTATGAATGGGAAAAAATTAGTTAACACATTTCTGGAAAAGTGATGATGTTTACTATGCTGTTACAAAAGATTAAGTCATAAGAAATTGAATTTTTATTGATATATTCTATGTAATACTGCATATAAAAAGTGAAATTTCCGATTTGTTTTCTTAATTGCTGTGAAAATGTTATTAAAATAATTTTGCACATATAAAAATTAAGATTATTTTGCTCTTTAATTATAATTTTGATTACATATTTAAATGGGATTCACAAAATATTTTCAATAAGAATTTATATAGCTTAAAACATTTTAAAATAAAAAGAATTTAATAACCATCATAAAGTTATATGTATTTTTATTATGCCTGACTGATATTATCTGACATTTATTGACCATATATTTAATTTCTTTAAAATCCATCACTAATAAACAAAAGTAAGTCTGCAATTGGAAGCCTAAAATTTAAAAAAATAAACAAAACCTAATAAAAAGAACATTCAGCTATCTAAAAGAAAAAAACAAATCACTTTCATAATGATCTGCAATTGTCTACCATATAAAAGAAGAATAATTAATTCGTAAAATGAATTTAAGTCACTTAGGATTTTTAAATGAATTTCAATAAACAATCATAAAAGGGAATGTAATAATCATTCGTACGACTTGTGCAAGTGACATTAATTCTGTCTAATAAATATAATGAAAGTTGGTACGAAATCCTAACTATGAACTTTTCTGCCAGCCTCCTTTACGAATGCAAATACTCGTAGTATAGTGCTCGCAGATTTGCGTAAGAGCTATTTACTTTATGCTCATTCACAAACTATTGGAAGTTCCTTACAATAATTTATGAATGGATATGATGAAAATATGATGTAGGAGACTGCCGTTTAATCTTTTTCAATTTTTCAGACGCTAACGAATTCGAAATAATATACAAATGTTGCGAAATAAAATATAAACGAAAAATATAAAATATATAAATATAAAATAAAATATACGAAATAATACGAAAGTAATATACAAATGTACTTTTCCGGAAATACGATTCGGGCGTTCAATGTCATCACACAAATCTGTTTTGTTTAACTTCTTGTTTAAAGTAATTTTATGCTGACGTGAATCGCATTAAGGGTGCCGAACTAACTTAATTCTGAAATAAATTGTACAACTTGTAAGATGATAAAATGACGCACATCATAAAACATTAAGCAAAAAAATTCAAATAAAATAAAAATTCAAAATAAAACTTCAGAACAAAAAAAATCATAATTACATGAGCGTCATATCTTTTATTTTATTTAGATAAAAAAATAAAATTATCAATTCAAATCCTTGTAACAATGGTCCTGAAAATATAACTTATGAAAATTTCTATGACTTTTTAAGATGCTTGATAGTTATTAAATAATGTATTTTAAGAGAACTTATTAATTTCCAGAAATCATTGCTGAGGGAGAATGAAAATTAAACGAAATTCAAAAGTAGATTTCAATACTTTTCTCTAAAATGAAGCAAAAAAATCATTGAATCCCATCCTTTTAAAATATTAAACAAAATAAAAAAAAAATATTGACTATATCTTTGATCATACAAGGAGGGTCAAATAGAACAATCTCCAGGGAGTTTAAACTTTTATTCAAGTTTCTCTACCTCATATCTTTCGAATAATAAATAATGACGGAAAATCATTTTGAAAATATTAAAGTAGGAGAGAAAAATATTAATGTGACGGACAACGTGTTACAAAGGAGTTAATTTTTTAACAAATTCCATGGCACAATTTCAAGCAATCAGCATAACAGGATGTTGATGGAGTCCCTAAAATGGTTATATCCCTGGAAAATCAACCAGACAAGTAGCTGTGTAGTCAAATATATAAAATGTAGTGCATGAAAGCTTCTAAATAACTGCTTATGTATCCATGACTAAAATAAATCAAACGTGGAAACTGTACAAATTGATGATAAATTGCGTCGTTTTCTTTTTCACCAAAGCATTTTGATATTGATTTAAAGTGAAGATAATTATATTCGGAAATGGTTCTTTAAAAGTCAATATGGAATCAAGCAAAATATGGAAGTCTGGAAACTCTCACGGATATCGGCGATAAAAGAGAAATAGTCCCTAGGACAATGTTTGGGTGCGTGTATACGGAATTTATACGGCCATTTTTCGTAAGAAACTTAGAGTGATTACCTAGCCATGCTAAAGTCGCTAGGTGCGTCTAGAGCCATTAGCAATACGTTGTTTTGCAGTAAAATGTTACGCCTCTACATTTCTAGGAAACTGCACAGTGCACATAAGCTAATTGTGAAGAAGTGCCCCAATAGATATTTCGGACGAAGTTCGATTCCATGGTGCCCTAGAACACAACACCATGCGTACGGGGGGGGGAGGTTGTTTATGGACATTTTCACCTTATAGATAAAGACCTTGTGCCTTTACTAAATGAAGTGAAGTCATGAACTCTTCACGATTTTTAAGCGACAAGTACTGAAAAACGTATGCATGAAAATTGAAATCGTTCTCGTCATGAAAGTCACCCATGCAGAAATAATTTGACGTCCTTAACATATTTAATGAAATATTTTTGAGTTATTTTAAGAGTATAGTTTTAGAAATAGCTTTACTGCGCTGTTTTTACGTCAATAATTTAAGTGGAACTTGTGTATGCCCTTATTTTGTTAATTAACAAAAACTGGAAAACGCTTCCATGACTTAAAAGATATATTGCCAAACACTTTAAAAATTCAATGGAGATCGTATTGATCCCTTGAAACAGATCTGATAATATTATGATTCAACTTCTCTTTCAATGGAAAAAAGCAGAGCATTAAGTAAAACAAAATTAGGTTAACTAATTAGTAACAAAAAATGTCAAATATCTGACTGATTGAATAACCTAAACACTATTCAATTCTCTTACTTTATTTCTTCATTATC
Source organism: Araneus ventricosus (assembly GCA_013235015.1). Taxonomy (NCBI): domain Eukaryota; kingdom Metazoa; phylum Arthropoda; class Arachnida; order Araneae; family Araneidae; genus Araneus; species Araneus ventricosus. The sequence continues at coordinate 939,557 of BGPR01000201.1, forward strand.
TATTTTTCCGATAGGAAAAATATTATCTCATTGTTTTAATTAAATCGAAAGGACCAGCAAGAATAATACTACATTTCCTTTTATAGTAATTGCATCCATGGTTTCTTTAGAGATTGGTAAGCATTCTTTTTTGGGGCTATCTAATGATTCATTGGTGGAACTCTGCAACTAATAAATAAGTTTTCGACAGCATTATTTGATAGTCAATATTCAATTTTCTGTAGAGTTCCTTTTATGGTTCGAGGCATTTTAACAATAAGAAGAATCAATACACTGTAATCTGAAGTTTTTCCCACAAATATGGTAGTTTATGCTCATTTGATCTCATGATTACTTCGAGTGGGTTGGAACTTCTTAAAACTTATTTTTGAAAAAAATAATAGGGAAATAACTAAATTTATTTTTGATAGTTATAAAAATGGGATAAACACAATTAAGAATATTGATTTAATTTATATTGCGTTAATTATTTATGAATATTAGAAAACAAGTGCAATAATTTATTTTCTGTATTGTTGTATGCTATAGTAATCTACACAAAATTGAAGAATAAACAAACTGAGTTTACTTTTTAGATGTTGTATGTACTGTTCATTGTAACTCATGATTATCCTAGAACTATGGAATTCTAAAAAATGTATTTTCCGATAATAAATACATTCATATAAGTTTATTTCCTTTATTTAAACCATAAACAAAGAATTTTGTATGTTTTCAAATTTAATAATATATTAATTTTTTTATCATGTTAGTAATAAACATTTCATCATTAATTAATATACTGCAACAATTCTTCGTACTTTTCAGGGTTTTTTTCCCAGCTGATTCAGAATGGAGGATCAATACATTATTTCAATGTACAATCTAAACATGTGATTACTTAAAACATTTTAATTCAAAAATATGCAAAAAGATTTAGTTATGCTTAAACATATCTTCTAAAAATAGATATGGAAATAAATTCTAAATTATATTTCTACTTCTTGGAATAAGTGTGTATTCAGAAATAATAATGTTCATGTTTTAAAATAGCTGTTTTCATTAACGGTTTAAAATCTTTGGCAAGTTTCAAACTAATACATGCATGAATTTTTGTAAATTAATTTAGTCAAATAATCAAAGCATTCATCTATAATAAAAAACTGATAATAATAATAAAATAAAATAATCGTAAATACAGGTACTTCTGCATTTAAAAATAACAATATTAGAATTTCAATTATACAACCGGAAGTAAAATTAATATTATATACGTAACTAATTTTAAATATGTTCATTTATGAAAAAAAAGTTCTTTGAAATGCATTAAAGATTGCAGCTTAATTTACAATTTATTTTTATTGAGAACCTATGACATAATTTTTAAATAATCGTCAAGAAGTTTAATATGTCTACAACAGAATCGTCTACCAACTCGAATAATGCCAGATTGGTTTAGGAAGATGTTGAGAGATAAGAGTTTATTGTTACTTGGAAGCGGTTTGCTTTCTTTTTAGAAGTAAATTTCAATGCTTTGCGTTACTTTAAGGAAAATGGCTACATCTGGAATAATATCTACAAATTTGGAGTATGGGAAGTCAGGATCCAATGAGAATGAGAAAATTGAAAATAAGGTAAATTGTATGCCGCCGCTATTACGGTTCAAAATGCCCCAGCCAGTGGAGACACCTAGGGAATTTCTCTTGACCAAATTATACAGCTCTTTGCCATTTTTTCTTCAATGTTTTGTAATGCTTCTTAACGTTTGAAGGAGAAAATCGTCTGCAATCTAACTGGATGGAGAAAGAATATAAACAAATAGCAGGCACTTGCATCTTTGTCAAGATGCATATTTGCGATTTAAGTAATTTTGTACTTCCAGAAATCGATGGTGATAATTCTGTTTGGGTATTTTCGAATTCTCTGGCGTTTTCTAGACAAATATCCTTTTGAACTTTGGTGTGACAGAGCCGCTCATTTTCAGTCACGTGACAAGCGGAAGTCATTCAAAAGACAATGGCATTTCCAGATACGGGTTTCACTAAATTGTTTCTCGCTTCCAGAATAGATCAATTTTCAAATGAACTAAGGCGCTCCTGAATCAGCTGCTTTAAATTCTTAAATCCTCAAAAAATTTTAAATATTTGCCTTATTTGTGTTATTTTTTTCAAAGCATGTACCTTTTAGATCATAATTTTCAGAGGTCACAAGTTTTTTAAATTTATAGCTGCCAACTTTTTTGCAGTGTGATTTCAGGTACTAACACACATTTCAAGCATTACCTCGGCTTAAAACGTGAACAACCAGGAAATATTCTTATGAATACCGCAATCCGAGGGGGTTACTTTGCTCCGATTTTCATGACTTAAAGATGGATTTCTAGATTTTTTGCGTGTATTTCTCCAGAAAAGTAATGTTTTCTTGTTTTCCTCGCTGGCTGGTTACTATAGAAAGGTTTTGTAGTAAAATATGAATTAGGCAGTAATTTAATATTAAGTTATCTTTTTTTAAAAATTTGGTGCAAAATTACCTCATAGCTGGGGATTCTTCGAACTGGCTATTTTTTCAGTAAATTTTAATAGTAAATACTCTATGGTTAGATGTTAGATACATTTATTGACATCTAATGTGGAAATATATAAAAACATATCATGAAATCAAACAAAAATATTATATTTTTTCAAACAAAATTTCCCATCTACAATTTTTTCAGTTTCTTTTTTTATATTTTTCTGAATATAATCGTTGCCTTTCGTTTTATAAATAAATAAAATTATTACTTCACCTTTTTCAGTAAAATAAGTGCTTATTATACTTTTGATATCTACACTATTGACACAGGAAAGTCAAAGTCATTTCATTCAACTAGACTAAACAAGCTGAAACAGCCTTTTTCTGCTCATAGGAGAAGACCAGTGGCCTTTCAGATTTCTTTACATAATTTTTCTTTCTTTTATAACAAACTATCCGCTTGGGATACCGAAAACGACATCTGCCTCATATTTTCATATTTTCGTTCCATTTTCTTATTCACTTTTTCCCACCCATACATATTAGGAAACATCTGTTTTAGTGCCAGAGGCTTTAATTGGCCGCAAGAGATTTCAATTTTTCTTCTACATCGATATAAGCTTGCATTTCATGCATGAAAACTTATGCAATATTCTGCTAGAAAACGGGGTTTAGTAAAATTAAGATGTTTACCTAAGTTTTTTTAAGTGATGGAGACAAACCGGAAGACAATCGACATTTGTAAGGTCTTAGGAATATTATTACTGATATTTTATACCACTATTAAAAACTTGGACTAAGAACTACACTCTAAATGTATGTAAATTATTGCAAATGAGACTATACAGAAAAAAATATGCATACCTGTTTCCTGTTCAGGGAGAACAATTTAACATGCGCATTTCTTTAGTAATGTGTAATAAGAGAAAAAACTACTTTTAATTTTCAATAAAATTGTGGAAGAAATCGACTGAATTCTAAACTACGGAGACACAACCAGATACATTTTTCACATCGGTTGCAAACGGATTTTGATAGAATCCTTTGACACACTTGATGATGCCTAAATGTAGCATTTACACGATCGGTGCGTAGTTAGGTGGAAAATAAAACAATTTGATGTTTTTGAAATATGTCAGTTATTGCAAATATGTGAGTTATTGCGAGGGGTACAATTGTCAAAGATAATATCTTTATCAACCTCAACAGCCAGTTGTTAAATATTTCCTCCATCATCCAAGCCTTTTTTTATTTGCCTTACAGTCTTGTAAAATTTTGAGTGTAAGTGTTAAAATTTTAAATGTTTAAAACATCTTGGATTCCCATACTTTCCATTGGCTAATGGCTTTAATTTATAAGTTCCGCTACTGTTTGAGTATAGCAGGACTCTCTGTCTATACTTCAGTTTCTTCCCGCCTTTACAGTTCTCTCATTTAAAAGTAATTGTATTGCCCGGCATCAGCTGATAAAAAAACCACCAGTATCATCTACATTATGCATATCATCCCAGTATCATCTACATTATTCATATTATCAGGAGAACCCATTTCCTCTGTTTTCGAATTTTCTCACTGCTTCCAGGATTATTATTATTAATTAATCCACTTTTTTCCATCCAAGATGGTTTTAAAAACAATCCCGCAAAAAAATGGGAAAGCCATCCATTACTAGCTTTGAAATCGTTGTTGCTTTGCAAATGGGCGAAATTTCTTGCTGTTTCAAAAATCATTGATCCACTAATAGGTTTGCTTTGCGTTTTCATCTCCTGGAACCACCTTAAGGCAGCTTTGTGAACATCGTCATCAACGGCATCTTTAAATCGTTTTCAATTACCATCCTCCTTACTATTTTTCCCCGTGGCATTTTCAATACGCTTTTCCTTTTATTTTATTTTCCAAAAAAGTATCTATCGTCGACTGAGAAATCCCATACATTTTTCAGCATCAACTTGCTTTGGTCATGGATCAATTTACCAAATTATTTGTAGGATTTCTTCATAAGCCTTTTTTTTTACTGATTCAAGGCTTTAACACATCAAAAATGAACTTCAAGGAACAAATGGTCAGTCCGAAGTTCTAATTGCGATTGAAAAGAGCTTGTATATGCCACCCGGAGACAGACACACAAGTATTTGTGCACGTTCCAATCTCTATCCTCCCCAGCCACAATAAGCTCTGGTTTCCATCGCTCTTACCAATTCTCTGGATTTCTCCTATTATGCACCATGAGGTGTCCTCTTCCAAGGGGAAAATTCGAGATTGTACTGTATCAGCTATATAAAGAGGTAAAACTAACATATCTGCTTTTTGAAATCAAATTGCTTTAATAATGAAAATACAAATACATGTCTTTCGATAGCTGTTTTTACACAGCTTGAAAATGTTTGACTTCTTTAAAAATATTTACTACAAAAACAATTTTAAAGCTTTTAAATTTAATATACTTTGTATATTAGTATATAATAAAGAACAAAAGATCATGAAAAAGTAAAATAAATATTAATTAAATGCTAATGCTTCTATTATATAAATTCACTAGAATAAGAGCATTATTAAGAATAAAAAATAATTGATACTAAGCACTAAAAATAATGATTCATTATTATTCTCAAACTTGGAACATTTTTTCACTAATTTGAAGTATACAAGTTCATTTATAGCGTTGTTTCCTTACGCATAGAATTTCGAACAATTATTTTGTAGCACATAGAGATGTTTAATTATCTGTAATGTAATTCAATGCATTATTCACAAAGTTCGGGGCTTCCTGTAGCATTAAATTAATAATCATACCTGAAAAAGTTATGAGATGATTTTTCACGTTTAGAGTACTAATGACGACACCATATTTCATATAAGCAGATACATATATAACCAGATATACCGTTTGATACATACATATATAACCAGATATATCGTTTGATACATACATATATAACCAGATATATCGTTTGATTCATACATATATAACCAGATATATCGTTTGATACATACATATATAACC
>BGPR01000201.1:945059-971643 GCA_013235015.1 Araneus ventricosus
TTTTATTTTAAGAACAAGAGCTGCACTAACTCAATCGTCCGATCATCAATGTTGCTTATACATCTCACTTAAAAAAGTCTCTGTCGGAAATCATTTAGCTAATAGCTACGATTCCGGAATTCCCACCAAATGACGCGTAAGGAAAATGATGAAAAAACTCAGTTTCCACTCTCTCTAAACTAAACAACCAAAAGTAAGAGGAGAAGCGGTAGGGAATCTAAACGAGCATCATTTATTTGCGTATATATTCGATGGGGTCCTGAAAAGTCCACTTTGTGATTTTATGAACCACGAAACGCAATAGCGTTTGAACTTAACCCTGAAAAGGGGAACATGCGCTAGTGCTATAATGCAGTTTGCGATATTTTTCTTTTTATGTTTTGTTCTGCTTCCAAATGTTTGAGGAGGAAAGCGTCTGAAATCTGGATGGCAGGGGAGAGAATGTAAACAAATGACACGCACTCGAATCTTTGTCAGGGTGCATATTTCAGATTTAAGTAATTTTCCACTTGCAGAAATCGATGAGGGTAGCACTGTGCGGGTATTTTCGAATTCGCTGGCGGTAGCTTGACAAACATCTCTTGGATCTCCGTTGTGACAGGCCTGCTTATTTTGAGTCACGTGCTAGACGCACATCACTCAAAAGACAATGGCTCTGCCTGACACGGATCTCACTAAATTTTGTCTCGCCTCGCGAAGGGATCAATTTTGAAATAAACAGAAACTCACTTGAAAGAACAATTTTAAATTCTTATATTCTGCAAGGCTAAAGTCAACCACGGTATTTATATGCCGTTATCATCCGTTTAAAAACGCGTGCATCGCGGAAAATTATTAGAAGATTCTAATGTGAATTCCTTTATTTTAAAATATGTCCAGGGAATTCTAAGCATTTAACTTATATAATCTGTTTTAAACATCGTCTATGCGGTCATTCCAACTTTACTCGCCTTTAATCTCACTCATTTTCATTCTTAAATAGTCGCAATGTATTTCACGGATTTAAACCTATTCTATGATATACTCATTTAGCTTTCATAATTTTTCTTTTGTAACTATTATGATTATTCCTGAAGAGAACGTAAATGAGCATTCTGCAGTAAAAATTCAAATTATATTGCATTAAAAACAGCTAAAAGATGCAGACTGAATAGGTATATATTGGATTTTGCGAGTAGCGTAGGGTTAAATTTCAAGCATAAACGTTTCTGAAATCTCCCCAGGCATAAAGAGAAATTTTTATTAATAGTTATCTGCATACCGTAACTTATATAAAAATTGCAGAGAAAATTTATATTTAAGACTGCAGAGATCATTGGCTAAATCTGCTGATAATTCTAAGAGTTTGTACATTCTCGACAATTAAAGCTGCTTCTGTAAGAGAAAATTATAATCTTTGGTTATAATATCTTTGGTATATAGATTAAAGATGCATGAAATGAAATGAAATGGATCGGAACATTAGTTGTGGGACTAAACAGAAATGACAGATTAAAATTCTGTTTTATTCTAGGGAAAATAATTTACAAAACGTCTACGGTGTTCAAATATTCAACAAGTTTAAAGCAAGTAACTATTTCATTTAAATATTGGTTAGTAAGGATATAAATATTTCATTCAATTTTGCCTAGTGTAGGCTGAAAAAGCCATTATATACGGTCATTAAATTGGTTGAATACCCAAATGGCAATGATTGTCAATCTCCCAATGTAATTAGAGCTCAAACCAACATGCTAACATTTTTTACAGGATTATTCTTGAAATTAAGCTATAGGTATGATGCCATTTCTTTTAAATGTTGGTCTCTGAAGTTGGCAAACACTCACATTCTAACCTAATTTAATGTAGATCGCATAAGTCATTTTCCGCTATCATTAAACTGTTATACTCTCAAAATGAAATGAGAGGCAACTGCTAACCACTCAGTTTTATATAAAGAAACAGAAAGCATTAATAATACAAGCTCAAAATATCACTTTTCTGTTTACGTACTTTTGTGTGTTGTGTCAAGTAGTTTTAGGATTCATATTCATCTTATAACTTAATCATAACATTATATAATTAATATTACATAAAAGCCTCAAAGATTTTCAGGAGCCTGCTTCTGAAAATATCCTCACTGTAAAACGTAAAATTTTTCACTTGATGAAATATTTTTTATTTCATTATACAATCCATGTAATTTTTTTCGGGGGAGATTAATAAAGATTCTACTACGCACACCTACCGAAACTGCAAATCGGAGATCTTTATCTCTGGAGTCAGGGTATGTCGTAGTGTGAAGTAAATAGTTTAAATATTCAATAGTCAGAAACACTTAAATTCATTTTAGCTGGTTTCCATTTACATTATTATAGGAAATCTATATTTTTGACTATTTTTTTTCTCGTGAAAACTTTCTTATTTAACTTAACATACTTAGTTATGCCTTTCATGGTCTTGTGACAAATAGAAGAAAACATCATTTGTTTATTTTTTCATTCGTAAAGAAGGCCCATCAGCTTGTAACTAAATTACGTTCTAAATCAAAAATTTTAAAATGACCACTCTCGGATACGTTTTTGTAACTGAAGATTTGATGACATAAAAATTAATACAAAGTGCTCAAAATTAGCTAATCAGATAATATCATTTAAAATTTTAATGACTATTCCATTTATAAATTTATTTATATTTCGATTCAGTTAGCTTTAATACTATATTTCCTTAATGTGTATTCTCAAACTGTAACAGAATACTAAAATTTTCTTCGAATCTTCTAGTATGTGATGAAAATTAATGAACAGAATAATAATATATTTGATATAAAATGAAAAATTAATAATCTTTCAATAAATCCAATCAATTAGGAATGCGAAAATTAATTATACAATTTAAAATGACAAAAATCCTCACAAAGAGTGCTGATTAATTTTAATTTTGGTAACGTAATGTGGCTGTTGATATTTCCTATAATTCATCTGTCTAATAAGGTTTTAATTTATATAAAATCACAAAAAATTCGAACAAACTCTAAAAGAAATATGCCTTGCATAAACATTAGGAAATTAACAAAAATATATTTACCTTGATTGCATTCAACAAAATTCAAAAATTATCCGTTTTCTTTTAATCATCGAAGAACATAAGTTGAAGACAAATTCACAGACGATAAATCTTATAATTCTTGAAACAAAACATTTATATTCATAAAACAATTCCCTTAATATATTAGTTCAAGTATTTTTAGACAAAATAGAATAGAGTGAAATAATCTGGAAGCAATAAAAAAAGTGTCATTCTTGTGACCGTTTTAATAACTGAATGGATTCAATATCTTTAATTTTTTAATCTCTTTTTCCGATAGAAAAATATTATCTTTTTGTGTTAATTAGATCTTTAAGAAGATTAGAAATGTTATAATGTGTCTCCTTACAGTAATTAATTCTATATATCTTTGGAAGTTTTATCAGCTGGTTTGTTAATCTAATTATTCATTTACGGAAGTCTGTAGCTAATAAATGACACGACAACAGCTTTGCTTGATAGTCACTAGTCAATCATGTATAGTTTCTTTCATACTTCGTGCGTTTCTCACAGTTTCAAGAATCATGTCCTTTAAATCTGAAGATCATTAAACAATTGTTTATGTTTATCATACTACGCCAAAAACTCTAAATTCTTTAGAAATTACGAAGTCATATTTTTCGAATACAATCTTTTTAGAAATGAGCTCTAGAAGATTATGTTCATGTATACGTATTTTGTCTATATGCATGAATATTGATAATGATAATTAATAACAAATTAATAAATAATATGCATAAATTATTTAATTTTAAATTTATCTTTTGTTTTTTTATGTTATAATCATTTAAGTGGATTTTTAGAATTATAATATTGCTCTCTGGGGATGATTTTATAAATACGACTCCTTATGCTAATTTCTGTTGAAAAGCCTATAAGAGAAATAAAAATAATATCTTAGAATTTGTGTTCAGAATTTTGTTTTGTTCAATCATTTGTGGAAATGAATCTCGTAATAAATGCCAGTGGTATCTGTAATAAAAAACATTTAGGATTTAAAAATTTCACCTGAAAATGTATAGACAAATTGAATATGAGAGAATTTGCGGTAAAAATAAACATTATCATTGCAGGATATGTGTCTGGAAATGCTTCCTTCAATTCTTTAGCAAAGAAACGGTTTTTTTCACCATTAAATGATAAGCTTCCGATCTCCCTAAGCTACCCGAATCGTCACTTTAATGTGGAGCTTTTATGGTTTGAAAAGAAAATCTGAAAACAGATCAAGTTATCATCATTGATCTTTTAATGACCCTTATACTAAAGAGAAATACTAATAGAAGCGCCTAACTATGGATGCACAAATCTCCGAACATGTTCATTAGTTCCAAGAATATCAACACATTTTCTACTGCATCTGAGTTGAGTGACGATTCAATGGAAATAACGCACACTAAAACTCACTTACAAAAAAACCAAACCATAGCAAATCTGATGATCCTAAAACATGTTTCATCCAGATGAAATAAGTGCCATTGTTTTTAATCAAATTTCTTTTATACTTTGAATAATTTTAATCGTCATGGAAAATGAGTATTCTAAAATACTGCGCGGAGTTTAGAAATCTTAAAGCTTCTAATTATTTAAATTCAAGAATATTTTAAAAGAAAAAAAAGAGCTTATTAAAATTTAATTTTTGAATATTAAAATAAATAGGACACAATTAATTACATTTAAATAATCTAATGCCATTATGATTTTATGAATGCGATCAATGATTTATAATTCATCATCAATGGAAAAAGAATGTAACTGTATCTGAGTTATTTCGTAAGGGATTTTATTAAGAAATTCTAATAATAATTTCTACTTTATTCACAAATTAACATATATTTCAAATGGAAACAGATTTATTGTTTATTCATTGAAATCAAAGAATATTATTTTCATTTTTTATCATTTTTATAAATTACATATTAGTACTCGGTATTAAAACAAACTGAAAATGAAAGAGAATAAAGATACCTTAAACATCATAAAATCATATAAAGGCAGCAAATAATTAATTAAATTCTTTGTACTATATTCTATGAATATTTACTTTTAATTATCCAATAAATGCGAATTGTTTATATGCATTGAAGCCATGAAAACAGTAACTTTACATAAACATAAAGAAAATACAGAAAAATTGAATCCAGTCGTAAAACTTCAGTTTCATAATATTCATCAACCCAAAGAAAAAAGTTCTCCAGCTATTTCCGACTTTCGATGAACATCTGTTGAAAATAAATTACCAGATTCTTTTTAAATTCTATCAGCGAAACTATTACGCTCTTCAAACAAATCCGATAATATTCTGATCCAAATTATCTTTAAATAGAATGAATTCGAAGCATTAGGCAAAATAAAATTAGAGAAACGCATCAGCAGCCAAACAAAAAAAAAATGTCGCACTTGTGACTGATTTAATAACCAAAAAAAAATATTCTCTGTATTTTACTTTTTTGTTCATTACCTCTTTTTCCGATAGGAAAAATATTATCTCATTGTTTTAATTAAATCGGAAAGAGCAGAGAAAATGATATTATGTGTCCCCTTATAGTAATTACATCCATGTTTTTTTAGAAATTTTATCAGCTTTCTTTTTGGAAATCTAATGATTCATTTGCGGAACTCTGCAACTATTAAATGAGTTTACTTCATTTTTTTCGGGATAGTCAATATTCAATTTTCTGTAGAGTTTCTTTTATGCTCCGAGTCATTTTAACGGTTTCAAGAATCAATATTCTGTAATCTGATGATCTTTCGCGAAATACGATTCCTTATGCTGATGTGAACTCATGAATACATGGAGTGGGTTAAGAATTATTAGGTTCTGTTTCTCAGAAAGGAATAAAATGAATAGTCGTATAAAAATAAGGCCTAATTATTATCAACACATTTAAAATATGTACAGAAAATATCTTTTTATTTTTTGGTACGAATTTTATATATTTTGACAAACTTTCAAGATTTTAATAAATAAAAAATGTGGCAACTGGAGAGTAAATTTGAAATGATACTCCTTCAGAAAATTGCATTTACTGTACGATGTAAGCAAACTAAGAAATGTTAGAGGTTTTTATAACAAAACCTCTAACATTCTTCTGAAAAGGAATTTTATGATATTGTGTAGTTTCATTAATAAATTCCCTGATAACATACCGAATCCTCCGAAAATACCTATACAAATTGTCATGAAATTGTAGAGAAAGACGAGAGATGTATTTTGCCAAAAGATATGTATCTGGAAATGTTATGTTTAAAAGCCGGTGAAGAAAAAAAATATATTTTAACGCAAAACTAAATTCACGTTAAATGAAACATGCCTATCTTTTTAATGTAACTAGTTTCTACATTAGATATTCAAATGAATGACAAAAATAAAGTCTCACAATATCAACACATAGATTTCATGAGCAATGGAAAAAATTAAGTTTATTTTAATACATTTACTCCTGCAAAGGGCCTAGTGATGAACCAATGGAGATATTTGGAGACATTGAGTCCTTAAAAATAAAAGAAAACGTAAGAAATTCAGTGATGCATTCATCAAATAGTATTTCAACCTTGACCAATGGAGAGGCGTTTTTTTATTGATAAAACTTCGTAATTTTCGAAAACTATTTTTTATGGAAAATAATATGCTACTTTCTACAGTTAATTCTACATCTCTAGAATGCCGGAACAATAAATACAATACACTTTTCTGAAAGCAAGTTATTTTATAAATGGAAATTTCCCATCTATATTCCAGATATATTTGATTTAAAGTTCAAAACTCATTTCCTGAATTATTAAAAAAATATGAAAATCATTTATATATTTTTTTATAAATATTCAGTACTTTAAGGCCTTTGGTTTCTTCTTTTGGTGTTTTTAGAATTTTATACAATTCAATAAATTATTCTATTATTTAAGATATTTGATTTACTGTATTAGAATAATTTACACTTTTTGCCTCTTGATGGTTGTATTGCTTTATATAATAAGCTATCACTTTAGCATGATATTTATTTACTATTGACTAGAAATAATTTAATATACTATTCTTTTATTATTATATTTATTAATGAAATTGTATTATAAATTTATACATTGATTTAAATGTTACAATGAAGGTAAATGAATATATATCTACAAAAATTAGTAACTGGTATATCATTTTACTGGAAGGTTTACCAATAAAAATGCGACAATATTTTACACTATAATATTAACATTCATAAGATGAAATATGATTACGCTGCTCTTCATTAATTACCAACGCGATAAACTTTCATATTTATTTCTGCTTTCTCCCCTTTTTAAATTCTCTTGTTATCTTTTACTCGTTGCTCAACCTTACTTAAAACCTTCATCTCAACAGGACTTTGACATGATGAATCATGCACCATCATTTTGTGTCTTTGTTGACAGATCCATCGATTATTTTCATAGATATTAAAATAATCCATGGATCTATCAACATTAAAATTAACTCAATTTGTTTTCTATTTTCTTTGTCGCCCTTACAAAAATTATTTTTCCACACTTTGGCGACTTTTAAAAGTTTTATCATCTTCTAATGATGCCCCTTGTCGAAGTTAATCGGAAATATACGAATCGTTATACGTATATTCATATATCAAACATTATATAGTACATAAATTTATGGGATCTGAGGAACTAATTATGGATTCCTTTCCCGGAGAATGGTGGAACATTTATTTACATTATGTAATATGTTGGAATCCTTTCTGCTTTTATTTTTTCTAACAACTAAATTTGAATGAACATTAATTTCCAGAGAATTCTGTTAATTGAGGAAGGGTTATGAACATTTCAGATATCTTGGAAAAAGTAACACATGCTTACAACATCCTCCCATGGTTAGTACTGCACGTAATGAAACCGGTATGAATGAATTGCGGGAAGTATAATCCTGGGAACTCTCTCTCACGTTCTACAGGGAATATTTGATCACAAGGACATTTAGGTCGACACACCAGAAAGGGATGGAGGAGAAAAAGCTTAGTGCTCGCCCGTTTTACAGAAAGAGGATAATGATTTGCAACTTTCATCAATGGAATTGTTTGCTGGGCGCAATACTTGCATGTATTTCGGTAGAAATTGCATGTATATTCGGAAAGATATAAAAATGTTTTCTTTAAAAGAAATCCCAAATTTTTCCTTATAACATGCAGAGTTTGCAACAAAATTATAGGAGTTTGGAATACGTGGCATTATTTTAGCGAAGCATTTTATAAAAAGTTAAAGTAAATACTTTGAATATTAGAAAAAAATATGAATATTTGCAGTAAATGATTTTTTACTGAGCACGTGTAAAACATAGTATAATTTTTTTTTATAATTTAGAAGCCAGATACATAGAGCAACTCATATAAGAATTTCAGACGAATACTATTAAGATTTAGAAAGATGTCGGCATTGCAGGGAGTAGAATTTCTGTTGAAATTCTACTCGTTCTGTTTCTGTTAAATTCTGAATATCTGTTAAGTTCTAAGGGAAACGAAATGATGATGGTTTTTCCGCAAACTGTTATGTTTTTAAACTATAAGCGAGTAATTAACTTCTTTTGCATAAACTTCAAAGTTCAAATAATTTATAATACTATAATTTATACTACTATAATTCCATTTTATCTCAATATTCACTTTACGTGAAGTTTAATCCTCTAATGAGGTTACAAACAGTTAAACATAAAATAGATATTTAACTCCATCAAAATCACTGGGTGAAGTCTCCCATTCTATTTCTCGCGCCCGTGATATTTCCGGGCTGGAGTGTTCAAAAGTAACGCACCAAAAAGATTAAAAACAATCCATTTCTCCAACAAAATTTATTTTTTATTTTACATACCAGATGGCAGTAGCAGACGATTTATAATGCAGTTGGATATAGTTGGCTGTCACAATAACCCTGATTGTTGGTTTTTCTGAAAAATAAATTTTCTTAATTTTAAGCTAAAAAATTCAAAAAATTAAAAATGAATGCATTTAGTGTTCATACACTTATTTTTATACAATTTTCTTGAATAAAAAATAGGCACTTTTTTTACATTCTTGAAAATTGTGCAATCCTTAAGAGGTTAATAGTGTATGGTTGCGAATAAACAAAATATGTGTATTTCATTTCTTGTATGCTGCAGGGCTCAAGCAATTTCTACTACAATAATTCATGTTTTCGTATTCATAAGCTTAAACAAATATTACATAGTACACAATAAATAAAGCTAAAGAAGATTTAATAAAGAAGCTAATATTCATTATGCATTCAATAACCACCATAACATTCAATCGGAACAAGGACTCGCATAATATTTTCCTGATCGAAAGTTTTGTACTTTCTTTATTAATTTGGCAAAGTTTCTCGTCATAATTTATAATATTCTTTGCTATTTAAAATTCTATTTGCACCAATTAAATTCAGTTTTTAATCTTTTTCATAGATACGGAACAAGATTTTAATGCATTTATTTCGATTTTGACTTCCAGATGCATAAGACACGATTTCACCTTTTAATTGATTAAATACATGTGTTACCTTACGTTCCATGATACATTGTGGCTAACAAATTATTACTGAGTGATATCCGATCAAACATTCAGTGACATAGTGACATAAATTATAAGAATTCATTCAGTGACATAATCATAAGAAAATATATTTAGAGATATTTTGCATAACTGGATTTTCCATAGCTCGATTAAACAATCACCCCATGTGTGTCATCGTTCCTTGTATCATTTTAGTGTATTCCCAAGAAATACGAAACAGTGAAGGAATTGACATTATCAAATATTCCATTCTAATATAGATCAAATTTTACCTTAGCAATAACTATCAAAAATTTCAAATATTTTGATCCGAATTACGCAGAACATTCTGCCAGAATAACCTTTGTTCGATATACTTATCCTATGCTCTAATTGACATTACAAGACCCAACGATGATTTCTTTTCAACCATTTTTTGTGTACCCTAAGAAAATCATTTCAAATTTTAAAAGAAAACATTAGCTTTAGTTAATAATGCATATACCATTCTAGAAATAATTTACTTACACTTTATTCCCGCTTTGTAAATGCCAAAACAAGGAATCGAAACTTTTGTTCTATTACTTTTCATTCATTTCATCACTCTGAATACGGCATGACAGCATCGGATTAAAAAACACGCTACATCCATCCAACTTTTTAACTTAAGCCCTTCCGATAAAAGAAAGAAAATAAATAAATACGGATTGATTTGAGAAATGACGCCGAGGTATTTTTGTTCTGACATGTTTGCTGAGGGCGAGCTGTCGAGGTGGAGTCAATGCATTGTACTCGGATCCCGGCTGAAAAGTGTTTTGACAGGTCAACACAGGAGACGACAAATGGAAAGAACTGTCAAATATGTAGCAATCATATACTCTGCCCTCTGGAGAGAGAGATTTATGAGGGTTGGATGCTTGATAGTTTACGACGATGGAATTTTTCTGACGGCTAAGGATTTAAAGATACGCTAGATTTGAGCGGCGTTGCTTTGACTTCTTGAGTTAGGAGTTCCTTCTTTTAGAGATCTTTTCGTCTTTTTTGTATAGGATGTCGCTGTTCTATGGATTGTATTCTGTGATATTTCATAGTGCATGTTTTACAGTTATTTTGAATTTGGATAATGTTTTCTGTTGGAATTTCGAATAATTATTGAAATACATATGGGCGATATTTTTATGAACTTATTAGCTGATATACCCGGCGTTGCTCGGGATAAAAATATTTTCAAGTCCAAGTTCAATAAGTTATAACAATTTCCTTTTAGTAAAAGAGTTTTTCGCGGAAACGTCTTTCATTCATTTTCGATAATCCGCTGACCCTTTCTGACCGACAGTGAAACACCTTTCTTTTTTTTCTATCCTTAGTTTGAACTACCTGGCAAGCATCTCGTAGTCCTTCATATTACATTTCCCCTCCCCATCATTTCTACGACAACAACAGAAACTCTTTCATAACTTGGATATTATTGACATTATCCGGACTACAATTCTCTTCTCTTTAATGTTTTTCTCACTGACCGGAAAAAACCGCATAGTTTTCTTTCTTTTTCTCTTTAGGACGTCTCCCATCGGTAGGAAGTGAGCTCAACAATCTTGAAGGATTTTAAACGCTCATTATGATCATTAATAATTTGTAAAATTTATTGATGCATCGCGGAAAGAGAGTAATTAACATCATTGTGTTGTGGATCAAATGTATTGAAAGAGGTATATGCCATGAAATAAAAGCTAAATAAAATTTCTGCCTTTCTTTTAACATTCAAAGAAAATAATATTTTTATCATAACTTTCATAATGGCAAAAATATTGGAATGAAGTATTGATAAAACGATCAATGGTTTTAATTTAATTACAATAACAGGAAGCATTGTAACAAATTGTGTATGAAATAAATTTGAAATATTTATTAAATTAAGAAAAAGAACGCATAACATTTAATCTGAAATCATTAAAAAGATGATTTTCTGCTCTTTAAAATGGTATGTAAATAATCTACGTGCAATATATTTTTATGAAATTATTGGCGAAAAACTGAGATGAAATGTCGTTATTTAATTAAATATCTTAGGAAGTAACTTTTGAAAGTTTGAAAAAGTAGAATAAATCTAGGAACGGACCCCAGAATGGCATGTGCAAATTTCATATCAAGACTATTCACCGTTTAGGAGGAGTTCTTGCGATAAATAGACCGTTACAACATCTTTTTCCTCCTCCTTTTTCCTCTTCCTACGATAGGTACTAGACTTAGTAGCCTTGAAGGCTTAGCACACACTCATTAGGATCAGTTAAAAATTTGTGAAAATTAAACAAAACATCGAGAGAATAATTCACTAACGTCATTGGATAGCTGTGTAACCGTATTAAAAGCTGTAAATGCTACGACAATCAGAAACCGGAAGTGAAAAGTCTACTTTGTGGTTTATGCTCAAAGAAAACAATATTTTTTATATTAACTTTAACACTGGCAAAAGCCTGCGCTCGAAACAGTAAATTCGCTTGAATTTATTTCTATAAGAATAAAATTATTTTTAGAAATTTCGTTAAATATATTTTTTTTAAACCTTAATAACAATCAGAGAAAACACTTCATAGCAATAGAATTAATATCATTAAAAAGATAATTTTCTGCTCTTTAAAATGGCATAAAAATAATTGTCTAATAAATATTTCCGAAGTTATTGGCAAAAAACGTCTATTCATTAGGCTTAACAGTGGCTAATTTTCGTTATTTAATTAAATATATTAAGAACTAATTAACTCTGAAAGTTGAAATAGCACCGTTGACCCAGACATGTGCTCTAGAATGTCGTGTGCAAATTTCATGTACATACGGTTCACCGTTTAGGAGGAGTTCTTGTGGCCGCCCGACAGTTACATGTATTTTCTGCTTTATATTATAGATGATTTTGATTAATTATTTATATGATTTTAAATTGTAAATAATATGGGGGTCGTAATTTTAAGAATTAACAAGATCTTCTAAGTATTATTACTATGCTATGCACTATGATTCTAAGAATCAACAAGAGTCAAGTTCAAGATATAATCTTAAGAATTTAAAATACGATAGATTTGAGCGGTATTGTATTGACTTCTTGAGATAGAAGCTTTTCTTTCTAGAGATCCTTTCATCTTTTTGTATAGGATGTCGCTGTTCGATGGATGGTATTATGTGATATGTCATAGTGCATATCTTCGCCTCCTTTTGAAGTTGAATATTATTTGTAGTTGGAATTTCGAAGAATTTCTGAAATACATATAGATGGTATTTTTTTGAAATAATGATATTGATTAATAATATATATGATTTTAAATAGTAAGTAATAGGGGGTTGTAATCATAAGAATTATCAAGATCTGCTAAGAATTATTACTATGCTATGCATTATGGTTCTAAGAATTAAAAACAGTCAAGAAGAAGAAGTAATCTTCAGAATTTAAAAATACGTTTGATTTGAGCTGCATTGCTTTGACTTCTTAAGATAGGAGTTCTTTCTTCTAGAGGTATTTTCATCTTTTTTGAATAGGATGGCACTGCTCAATGGATGGTATTCTATAATATTTCATAGTGCACGTCTTTGCGACTTTTTTTTATAAAAAAGGTATTTTGAAGTTGAATATTATTTTTAGTTTGAAACTCGAAAAATTATTGAAATACATACAGATGGCATTGAATTGAATTTATGATTCTTATTAAAAATATATATGTTTTTAAATATGAAAATAGGGGGTTGTTATCATAATAATTAACAAAAATATTTAATAAACATTAATCCTTAAGGATTAAATGTCATAAGAGGTTACTTACAAAAAAAAATTATACGAATAAAAACTGATAAGCCATTCTTCGTATTATTTTCCTTGCAGTTATGAAATCAGAAAAAAATTAATTACATATGATTTCAATCAGAAATAATGAAAATAAATAGTATAATAATTTTTAGTTCATCATTGTTCTTAATCTTAAGATAAACTTAAGCGACACACTTAAATAATAAACCTACATTGAAAAATTTCCTGAAATTATTTTGAATCAAAAGTTTTAACTTCTCAGTGAAATAAAATGGGACATTGGGTTTTTCTGACGTAAAAGAAAAATATTTCTATTTATAATTTATTTCTAAATAATAAAAATTCAATTGCCCAGGTATTACATATTAGAATAGAATATAATAAATGAAACGTTAAATTGAAAAAACAAGGGGATATAAAAAAAAGTTAACTGGAAAATTCACATTATTTATAATTCCATGTACTTAAATATTCAAACAATGACAATGTTTAATTTATAATTTCGTCATTTAAAAAATGTCCGCCCATCACCAAATTTTGTTTAAAATTTGATAAACGACTTAATATGGATGGAAACTCTTAACGTCAGCTTTCATAAAATATGATTTGTTTTGAAGATTTTTTACCATATAGAGATGGAGACATAAAATATATATTTGTTTTTTTTCATATACGTTCATTGCTTAACTTCTTCATAATAGTGAGGAGAATTCTGCATGAATTATGCACGTGTTGTTGCCTATAGATCGGATCCAAAATGTTATACAATCAATCCTTTTGATAACAGGAACATACAACGAATTTCGTTCATCACGTTCATTGCGTTTTTGATTTTTTGTTTTCACATTCAGTAGAACAAATACAGAGACAGACATCACATTGCAGGATATCGTCCAAAATTTGATCAGTATCTTCAATTTTGATTTGAATACAACATATCATAAGTTCAACATACCATTTTACAGTTTCGTTGGTAGTTATTGTTCTCGCAGACAGACAGATAAAACTCCAGAAATAATTTTTTCCCAACTCATGGAGGTCTGAAACTTACAGATTGAAAAAAAGCTTCTTGTCGAATGTTTTGATGGTGGCAGTACTTTTTCTTTATTTGATTTGCGTACAAGAGAGCAAAACTATACTGTGAAATTAATCGAAACTCTTACTATACCGTTTCAAATTGAGAAGTCACTTCCATCGACACAAACCCATTTCCCCGCAACTTGTTTCTAATTCATTTTATCAGATATGTGAATGAAACAAATAATGTGAAAAATATATTATAGTTTTATTTTTCGAAATCGATTTTAACCAAACACATTAGTTTTATAATAGAAAATGTTGAATTCATTGTAATTCTAAGACGTATAGTCCATTTTCTCTTTTGTTTATTTTATTTTTTATATATTATCGAACCTAAATTTAAAATTCGCATCCAGAAACAACATAATTTCCCAGCTTTGAGGATTCTGATTCGTTTTAAAAGTAACAGGTGACTATTCCTCAACTATACCCTGCAAGCCGTAACAGTCATCTATGTTTTTCTTCTTAAGTCTCATAGATACTAAGTTTTCCTTGAGGACCAAGCAAGGAACAGAAACTCACAGCTGCGATGATGTAATTATCTGCGAAACAGTCGCCTGATGGCCAATGCCGCATCTGATTAGAAGCCCCCGAACCGCTAGATAAGACCTCCTCTTAATTACTTAGATAGTAATAACAATTTTTGCAAGCTTAATAATTATCTCGTTTATTCAGCCACTAACGACCGTTAAAGCCTTGAATAGTTCAAAATATTAACCAAAACTTAATAAGACTTAGTGACGGTTTTTGGAGAGGATTTTAGCGGCATTTCTAGTGGTTTGCGGATTGTGAATCTATGACGGAAACTTATGTGTAAAAGTGACAATCCCTTGAAAAGTGTACAATAAAAAAGTTTACAAATGCATTTATCATATTACAGAGTATTCTGTATTGTTGTTGCAGTGAATGAAATGTTTCTCTTATTTACGAGATTTATTTTATCTTTAATTTATTTGTGGCCTCCTTTTCGTTGGGAAAAAACTGGTCACTTTAGTAAAAGTATTCTGAGTGAAATTTTGATTTGAAACTGGATATTTCTCTGAGATATTAGTTTTAATAGACAATGTATGAAAAGTCTTTATCGAGAATCTAGTTTATAAATAAATGTAACTAAATATTATTTTCATCAATCTTAGTACAAGATTTTGATTTATATCAAAACGGATAGTTTTGAGTTTTCAAAATGGTTAGTATTTCTCTATTTCAGACAATATACAGATAATTTAGTAGAAAATCTGAAACATGAACATAAAACTTTTTTTATCTACAATTCAGCGCTTTGAATCTGTTAGGATCAAAAATTTTTCAAACTATTTCCTTTATTCATATCATTAATTAACTAGGAATCATTGATACTTGCTTAAATAGAAGCTCATTTAGCACGTTAAAATTTTGTGAGGCATAATCTTCAATGTGTTTCAAAATACTAACTATGGATATCTAATTCCTGTCATCCATGAGAAAATTGTAATTTATCATGATTCTTTGAAGTTTTAAAAGGTAAATAAACGTGCAAAATTTGCTATTTCGTTCTCTTTTCTGCCTGTAAAAATTTCGCTTTTGTTCAATTTCTTTCTTTGTTTCCGAACAGTCCAA
Source organism: Araneus ventricosus (assembly GCA_013235015.1). Lineage (NCBI taxonomy): Eukaryota > Metazoa > Arthropoda > Arachnida > Araneae > Araneidae > Araneus > Araneus ventricosus. The sequence continues at coordinate 961,116 of BGPR01000201.1, forward strand.
TTAAATATAAATACTTTTTTTTCTCAAAATTGACAAAAATCAGACCGAACTGGAAAAAGATTTTTAGAACACATGACGTATTCTAACATATACACTTGATTTCTTATCCATAACACAATTCAAATTTTGTGTTTATAAATTATTTAATGTCAAATCATTTTATAAAACAACAAATTGGGTGCCTTTCTCAAAGTGAATCTAATGTTTCAATTTTGTCCGAAATTTGATGCAAATATTAATGGCAGGACCACCCGATGAATTTCATTTGTGAAATTTATTGCGTTTTTCAGTTATCGTGTTCACATATGAACAAACATGCACATTTCTTGAACAAACATGAAATTTCACATAGATATACAATTCTGGTGATAAAAAAATGAAATCTAATGTTTCGCTCAATTTTTCGTATGTCATTCGAAGCGAATTACGTAAGCATGTACTCGAAAGTAAATTTTTTTATTACACTTGCTAATGGGTGGTTGCTGAAATTTCAGCCTACATACAATATTTTATGATACATAATTTTGCCTTTGTATAGTTTCATTATTTTCAAACCACATGAAATATTTAAATTTTTTTTATTCTTTTTTATCAAATTCTTTGATTATTCTTTTATTTCAACAAATTTAAGAAATAACAGTAAAATTTATGTGAAAAGTATCAATAATCATTGAAGTTTCTTATTAAGTGAAATGAAGCATTTGTATAGATGCGAGATGTTGACAAGGTGTTCATTTTATTTTGATTTACAAAAATAGAATTATATTGAATAGAAGTTACTTGAAAGCATAAACAAGGGTGATATGTATATACTTTGTATAAAATATTGATAACAAAATCTCCCAATTTGTAGGAATGAGGAATTCATCAAGTATCGTTAATGGAAATATTTATAAAACACGGTCGGCAGTCCAGCAGTATAAAAATAATTTCAAAAATTATGCACATATTAAGGAGAATACTTTTAAAAATGCAGAATAATAATTTATTCATTATCCAGGCATAATTCCTGATAAACTGATAATTACCCACTGAACAATACTTTTACACAACATCCGAGCCACAATAAGGACGGACGTACTTGCAAGTGAATCAAAAGATCGAAAGCTTACAATGTCGCGTTAAAGCTTCGAGAAACTGCAACTTAGGATAATTAAACATGTTAAGAAATTAATGAATTTGCAGCGTCTCTACATCTCTTAAGCCATCGCTCAGCTAGTGAAGTGGAATGCATACATTACACAATCTTTCATTAACTTTTGCTTCTGAGAATGAAGTTTCATCCCTGCTTATGATAGCGAGACACTTTGAATTTTACCGAGTCTTGAAATATCTAAAAGGAGTTTATTCTCTACCTGCGAACGTTGGTAATTCGACTCTCTTAAGTATAGGAAATGTTGTCAATGAGATATTTGATTAAAGAGAAATGGAATTCAGTCTGTCTACATGACTCTAATTAGAGTGTATAAATTGATAACAACTAAAAATTTGTGACTGCATTTATAATTATTACCGTTTGACAAAATGGAAATGTTTAGAATTTGCTTAAATTAAGAATAGAAAAATGAATTCTATTTTGGGGAGTCAATTCTTGTTCCCAAGCTTTATCCGTTAACTATAATTATTCCAAAACTTAAATTAGTGCTTCAATATTTGTTGGGTTGTTTCTTCAAGCATAGCATTATTTATTTCAGAATGTTATTTCATTTAATATCTTGTTTGCTATATCTCTTTTCATCAATTTCACATAAGATTGAATTATTGAACTCTTTGTGTTGATACATTTTGGAATTATTAAAAAGAAATGTCGAAATGAGGCAATGATACTTTAAAATATGAAAACCACTAGAAAAAGTTTGAGATAAAGGAACGACTTGAAATATAAACCTCCTTTTACAGTGAATGTTATTACAAATCACGGTTCAGAAAAAATGGGAAAATTTAAAAATCAATAATTCTCTAACGACAGAAGACAGAAAAAGAACGTTTGGGCAGTAAAGTTGGAAATGAAATCGAATTTTTCTGTGCTATAAATAAAAGCTTTACTTGAGTAATGACATGGACTCAGTAACATCTTACAAATTTTAATTTGCTACCCTCCATTCGAGGAAAATAGCTGTTAAACGAGAAACTACACTTTTTCACTGCATTAAGCAATATTTCGGTTTTTGATGTTCTTCCATGTTATGAGAAATTGTTTACTAATGATTGATTTTTATATCTGTTTCTGATTTCTGAATCAGTGTTAGTGTTTATCACTAGATAGTTCAGAGTACTGTCTGTTAAAGATTTAGGTATTTTCATTTTAATTCTGATTTCGTTTCAAAAAATTTGATTAAAAAAACTGAACAATGATATTTTTACACAATTAAATTCCTGATACTGGCATTCTGTCAATTGTCAATTTCACTAAAATGAAAAAAAGTCATGAACACTTACTGAGATGGATACTTACATACATGAGAAAAATTTCTAATGCCCCTAAATTCTGTAAAGGAAATTTTATTGCTTGTTTGCAAATGTAAACATTGATCTTCTGCCATTTTCAGAATACAGTTAGAATTTTTATATTACTTTTAATTGTAAAATGCTATTATAGCAAAAAGATATGAATAGTTAGGGCATTTTCATGTAAATAACAAATAATAGTATAAATTTGCGAAAATCAGTATTATTTCATAAGCATTTCAGATCTACTGTCGTTTACACATTTTGAATAAGTATCAAGCTTTCAATAGTTACGTGAAATAGCTGTTGTCTCGTATATGATTTGAAAATTATTGGAAATATTTCAAACGGAAAAGTTGGCATTTTTTTTCCTAACAAAATGGATAAATACTCTTGATATTTCCTTGCTTTCTTACTGCTTTAATAATATTGAATATATCCCTAATTAATATTAATGAAAAGTTGAAAACTTATACCAGGAGACTAATTTCTAATAAGGAACAAAAAAATGATATTATTTGGTGCCAAAGTGTTTGCAAGGTCAATTAAAGAATTTTTTAGATCTCATTAATACCTGTCGCAAAGAAAAATCTGCTTCTTTGAGTACTGAAATATGAATTACTAATATAATAGCCCGGATCTGTCTCTCACTGATCCGGCAAAGCTGTCACGTGGTTTGGTTTGGCTACATGCCAAACAGACTGAAACGATCTGTCTACACCTATAAATAAACACGCCCCTTTGCTTTCCGACATTAACGAACGCGCAAATCCGATTTCTGCTTCATTTCTTTTTGCCTCGGTGAAGTTATTTATGAAAACGAAAGTTCGTGGCAATTGATTCATGGTGTTTTTTTTTTATATAAATTGAGCCACCTTAGTTTTATTTCATTTTTATTATTTTCTTTCAGCATTTATTTATTTTGTATTTGGTAATACATTTTTTTCTGTTAGTGGATTTCGCCATATTTGTACTCGGACGAAACGAAAGTAATTGTTAAAAGTAAGGTTATTATTAAGTGTAGGTTAGTGTCAATTGATTCATCAATTCTGTCTTCAATTTTTAAAAAAAAAATTTCTTAAGCACTCTGCCAATGTAAATGAGATTTTCTACTATAACTTTCGTTAGTAAATCTTTGAAAATGGGATATGAGATACGTTTGGAGGGCTAAAGCCCGTCATAGACGGGTACACATCTTCTAGATTTAAAATAACAATTAGAGAGGAACAAGTACAAGAAAAAGGGATGAATGATGTGAGTGTAATTTTCAGAACAAGGAGATCTCATGCTCGTTTTAATTATTTTCCGTGAAAGAAGAAAGGAAATGATTATCAAGAAAAAAGCATTACTGAAAAAGAAAGAACGTAAATGTGCAAATTATTTTTCTGTTAAAAATGCCCGCAATACAGAAAACAATTAAACTAAATAATTCATTAAATTTTGCATAATTTCTTGAAATGTAAATTGCTGAAAAATGACGAAATAGATTTATTACGAATTAAAAGCAGTGACTAATCAATATTCTCACTTTCTTCTTCTCAAGAAGGCATTAAGCATTTTTTTTACGTTTTTGAACTTTTAAAATAAATTTACAAGGGGATATTTCATCATTTATTCTTGAGAATCAAATGAAGCAGCGATATTTTATCTATTTCTAAACACTTAGAAAACTTCCTTCTTCGCAGAAAACAATACGAAAGATATTACCAAGTCCAAGCTTAAATAAATCTAGATATATATTTAGCTTCTGAAATCTAGTCGGACAAATTCATAAATTTTGTTTGCATATTGATACATTATTTTAACGAGATCATTCCAGTGACAATAGTTTTATCAAGATATTTGCCTCAAGAAGTAATATTTACACTATTCTTATCTTTGAAATGTTTCTATTTTAAAAAACAATAATTTTTTCTCCCTCAGATACAATTATACCAAATATTAAAAAAATTGCCTTGGATCAAATCATTTTTGTATTTTACAGTGTATGAAATACTTTTTATTTTTATTTTCTCATCCCGCAAAAAATCCCACAAGTATTTCAAAACAAATACATATTTTTAAAAAAACTATTATTTTCTTTTTTACACTTTGAGTTACTTTTATTGTTTTCAAAATAAAATTGTTACTAGTTTTCATACATGTTACAAATTTGTTTCTAGAAAAGCTGACAGGTTGAAAGAAAATGTGCAATATATTTTTCTTTTGAAGATGTACACCTTAGAAGACACACTCATTAAATCATAAATTTATATTCTTTTTTGTATTTCTCCTCGTGCTTTCCTATAGAAGTCTTGTATAAATGTAACAACTCATGCGCTGGACATCAACTTAATAGTTAGGCTTAAGTTTTCAACCTTACGATATTCGACAATTCTCCAGTAAAATTTAGAAGCGAATTTAATATTATTTTGCCATTTAATCCCTTCAATAATTCAGAAACAGTTTAAAGCATTATAAGATATTCTTCTGATGCATTAGTTCACATTTAAGAAAAGATTTGTTTCGCATAATGAGTAACAGAATCATTAAACAGATATTATTTTATTTTGTATTTTTTTACATTAATTTGCACTTTACATTATATTTTCCTGAAAGTAAATACTGATTTAATCCAATATATCTTGTCAAAGCATTTCATTTATTATTATTATACTGTCATATTTTCATTTCAGTGTTGATATCGTATTAAGCAAATGAAATCTTTAAAACCGCAGAAAATAAATTTAAAATTAAATATAAGTTAATTTTCTTAATTCAGAAATTTTACTATGATATATCGTATATTTTATATTAATTTTTATGTTAGTGAAGCTATCTATTCTTCATATGAAGTCAATAAAATTAAATTTGTCTCGAATTTAAATTAGTTTTTCATACTAATGCTATTTTTCTGTTTTAATTAAATGAAAATGCTATAAGCGTATTAAACACCAGTCCCCATTAAGATATACATTTATAATACACAAAGATTCCTCGTATTAATAATGAAATTTCCATTTTTGCGTTTCTCATATCAAGACGATCCATAAATATGTATGTCTTTCATTTAAATTATGTATTTTAATGCATTTACATATTCTCTAATTAACATGTTTTCACTTTTTTATGAGAAACATTTCTGTAAGAAAACATTTCCTGAATCTACCTCATCTTTTCATTTATGAAATACATTTCTATCAGATCTCGAGCCTTCTTCCACTGCCTTTTCTTTCCATTATATATACTCGAGGAACTCGGAGACGAATCTCGAGTATGTATGCTAATGTCAAGACATGATCGGAAGGCCTTGAGCATCAGCAGGATTTGGAATAAGAAAACAAAAATTGAGACAGAAACTGAAAATTCGAGTGTTCCATTAGCAATTCAGACAGAAGCTGAACTTGCACACGATCTGTTTCATCAGCAAAACACGTGACGTCGAGATCACTCCTCTTTACTTCCCTTCATTCCTCCCCCGCTCCCTTCGGATAAAATTGCTGATAAATGCATTTGCTTTGCGGATGTCTTACTTTTTTTAACTTCTGGCGATATAGATGTTATTTGGTTAGCGATTTACTTTTGTTAAGTTCCTTTCTTGAAGACTGTCTTGTGAAAATGCAGATAGCTGGCTGTCTGTCTGAAATGCAATGGGAAAAAGGCAATCCCGCTTTCTTTTTCCTATCTTTTGGTTGGTGTTTGGGATTTCGTTAAGTGCCTTCGTGGACCTTTTAATGGCTAATATGTATATTTCCCTTTGTCAACTCAGCTTGAAAGTCTGCTGTTTGTGTGTGTAGGGATGCAAATATGTTTCACTTTGGATTAGTATATGAAAGAGATTTGCTGGGAAAGCTCCAACATCTAAATGTCGTATTCATACTGTCGCGTGCGGATTTCTTGGTGAAGGCAAGGCAGATCTCGCCTACCGATCATGAGGAAAGCAACCCATCTATATTGTATTCAGAAAAATTTATGAGGTCTGTTTAAAGGATAAAAGTTTATTTAAATTTTTGTACATAGGTGTGCTGTATTTATTTATGTTGTATTGTTTTGAAAAATACATTAAGCGTTTTAGTTCAATGGTCTTTGTAGTAGTTAATCGGGCTTTCTGCTTCATTTCTGAAAATATGGCGGACATAGAACAAAAACATCGTTTTTGGCTTTAAATTCGGCCTATTCGTAAACATACCATGGTGGTGGAAAATCGAATGGGACTGATGTAACTATTTGAGAACTCAAGAGAATAAACAGAATTTTAGGGAAGCTGTTTTCTTGACGAAAGTTTATTTCTGCAATAAATAGATAGAAATTGGTAATTTCAGAAGTGTTTGGAATAAAATATAAGCACTTTAAATATACTTTTTGGTTTGTTAGACGGTGGGACTAAGCAAACAACTTTATGTGAAATATATGAATAATTTTCTGTCCTTTCCAGGTTATGGTATTCTATTTACGATTAAAGTAATCGGAAAAAATGTGTAATTATGACCCCAGTAGCAAAAAGATATTACACAACATTATACGATATTAAGCAATATATGATATTAAGCAATATACGATATTAAGCAATGTATAATATTGTACAATATCATATAATATTATATAGTATCTAACAATATAGTACAATATCGGGCCACATGTTGTGCTGCCTGGAGAATATTGTAGACAAATCAATCCCTCCTATGTTAAAATGTTTAAAACTTAAGTTTACTTCTTCAGTGAAGCAAAACATTTTCATTACCTTATTTCACAAAATTTTAGTTTTGCCAATATATTAAAAATATTTTTCTCTTGTAATTTATAAATGACATTAATTATTTCTAATTAGTGTTGCATTACTTCTTAAATCATACGGAAGCGAATTTGACTTTGGTCAAATATTTTCATGTGAAAAAATTTTAAAGATTAGATGAAATAATAAAATCTTAAATCTCATCGTGAGAAGCTGTTTATTTCTTCTGAAATATACAACCTTAAATATTACTTCTCACTTACAACATAAAAATGCTTTTTTCAACGAAAGTTATGCAAATTTTTAATTCGACGTTGTTATACTTGTATTAATTCATAATATTCAAATATCAATAAATACCTGATTCCTTTAAAAAATACACATATTTTTAACAAATAATAATGAGCAGTGTAATAAATCATTAATTATTATAAACACGTTGAAATTTAAAATTGCTAAGGAAACAATCGTCTATGCCAATAATGGCAACGTATTTGATATTTTATCGTTTCATACATTAGAATATATATACATTATATAACAATGATATATATCATTACATACAATGATATATATATATATACATTTCATCATTTTTCCCTCATAAGTTTTCACGTTTTAAGATATAATGATTTTTCAGTACTGTAAAAGAATCGTTTTTGAATAAAATATCTTTTTGAATGAAATATTTTAATGGCTACTACTTTGAGACACAGACATTTTAAGTAGTGAAAGAAAAATATACCTCTGCCAATTTCAGAGCGAAAAAATATCAATGTCCATTTTTTGACAGTAAAAATTTTTCCTACGACATATTTAAAATATTTATAATTAAGTATTCAATTATCTTATATTATCCGAAACGACTAAATTTTCGTTATTAAACGTTACAAGAGATGAAATTGATTGGAAGGGATCAGATAGAAAACACCGTCTTCTTCATAGAGATTTTTTAAGGATGGCTAATTCACAGTTACTATATGGGAGGGGGGGTGGTGAACCGGAACTCTTCGCATAAAATATCCTGATATTCTAGCTACTCGTCTAATTATTTTTTTAATAACGTCAAATCAAAGCAGAAATTTGCCATCTTCTTTGATAAGAATTGCATCAATCTTGTCATAATTTGGGCAATTTCACTCCTCGTTCAAAGAGTATGTTACATATTTAAAATTCAATCGCTAAATTCATTTGCACTCAAGAAGAATAAGTTCCTGTTAATCTCATTAATTGATTAGCTTTATCTTGTTTAAATCCCGTGTCTTTCCGACCTTTTAGCTCAAATCATAAAATACTAAATTATTACTCAATTTGCGAAGCACTGTTTATCACTCAGCTGTTTAATTCAACAATACAAATAAAATAGACGCGCCTAAATCCGAATCATTCTAGGTATATTCTTCAAATATTGTTCACAATTACTATGAAGAAAAAAGCAGGTTTTATTGAAAGTTTGGTGAAAATTACTTAAATATTTAATTTTAATTAAGTAAAGACTATTTTATCTTTATTGTTGCTATTCATACTGGATGTAAATATTACAATTATTTCAAATCATTTTATCCAGGGTGAACCAAAATTCTTTGACACATTTCAAAATTTAAAAAAAAGTTAAAAAATTGTGGTATCAGTATGCGGTTTTCACTAAATTGCATTACGCGGCATAAAGTATTTTTGCCATAAAGAAATTGATAATTAATCAGAAAGCTAATTTTAAAAATAGCTGTACGGCAAAACACTTTCAAAGTACTGCTGTTCATGTCATTCCTAATTCCCGTGAAGCACTTCTTATTGAAAATGTAGGACTGCGAATAAACATTTGGAGGATTCGTTCGGCATCTTCATCTGACGTGCGTGACCTACTACTTCCTGGTCTGTCCAACACGCTTCCAGTCTCTAAAAATCTTCGGTGTCGTGACAAAATGCTATTTCGACAACGAAACGTCGACTATATGTAACGTAGTACGAAACATTCTTTTATTTTAATTATTCGACTTGTTTCAAAGTAGCAACCGGCGCAGTTCGCTCTTTCAGTTGAAATCGTCATACTTGCATTCAATGACGGATTGGAAGCTAACCTTATTAAGCTAATGCTGTATCAGTAACGGTATCTATATGCAGACAATTGAACCATTCTTTATGGCAAAAAAGTCTTTATGCCGCGTAATGCATTTTAGAGAAAACCGCGCACTAATATCACAATCTTTTGATATTTTATGAAATTTTGAAATGTGTCGAGGACTTTTGGTTCACCCTGTATATTTGCAACCGAATTTCAATGTTTTACGAAATTTTATATCGTTTTCTAAAATTTATCAATAACCTTTATAGAATATTAGCTTTTGGCTCATTTTCTAAAGTTGTTTGGTTCAATTGATATTCTCATCTTAATATAGGAAAAAAAAAGCTTTCAATTGAGAAGAGAATTTTGTGTATTATGATATTTAATATAAGAATATTTTTTATATTATAAATATTAGACATTAAAGGGTTTTCATTCCGAGCAACTCTGGAAATATCATCTACTAAACAAAATGATGTGAACGTATCAATTAAAGGTAATTATAATTTGAGAAATAACCGATCTCAATATTAAGACAGAACAAAAGCTTTGTTTGATGACATTTTCCTGGAAAGGAATATCGTCTGAATCCCTTTCATTCAGAATAAATGAATGCAAACATACTGAACCATTCATGAAACCAAATTATTATTTTTCATTTGAAACAAACTTTTTTACTTCTGTCGTTACATTGAAATCCCATTTCAACTTCCTCGAATCGGATTAATCCGTAGCATTCCCCAAGAGTATGATGGGAACATCTTCAGTGAAACAACTTCTTTCCTCCCGCCAAATGATACAGATAGTGGCGAACATCGATGAGTTTTAAAACTGAAAGCATACAAGTGTGGAATGCACTTTCTCTTTGATATTATCGCGGGCTGTGCGTAAAATAGATTATAATAATTTTCTGAGGTGATAATTTAATCTTTTTCACAGAGAAAAACGCATTTCTCTGATAAAATCTACTGGTAGAATGAGAAAACTCATATAATTTTCATTAATGGTCGGGATATGTAGATTATTTCTTGGAACTGATATAGTTTTTAAGCCATTATTCAGTCATTTTTAATTTAAAAGGTGAATATAAATATACATTGAGTTCTAAGGAACAAATGAATTTGTGAATGCGAGGAATAGGATTTTTATACGTATATATACAGTAGGATGACTTATTGCACATTATTTGTGTCTCCTTCTTTAGTCTGTATTGCATTATCTTTTCCTTTCCTGATTCAATTTATGATATGAAAAATCCAGGGAATTAATTTGAATAACTATAGTTTTCAAGTATAGTATTTCCAGTA
>BGPR01000201.1:971653-1006094 GCA_013235015.1 Araneus ventricosus
GGAATTAATTTGAATAACTATAGTTTTCAAGTATAGTATTTCCAGTAAGTCTTGGAATTAATTTGAATAACTATAGTTTTCAAATATAGTATTTCCAGTAAGTCTTGCATGCTCTTAAATTTTACTGAAGTTCTGCAATAGTTTACATCTTACCGTTGTGTTATTTTACTTTATTTTATTACAGTCTATTCAAAATTAGCTTATTGGAAAATGGAGGTATTGTGTAAATGTCTTTCACAATGATAACTGAATGCTTTGAAAATGAAAGAAGATTTTTTTACAAATACACAATATATAAATATACTACTATATAAATATACACTTTTTTATTAATATACTTTCACAATAATAACTGAATACTTTGCAAATGAAAGAAGATTTTTTTATAAATAATTTCACCTCTTCGAAATATGAGACGATTTTTTCAAAAGGCAGCTGTTAATGATTAATTTAATTCGTTGTGTTAAATTAACTGAGTTAATTTCTATGTTGGTTAATCAGATAAAATTTTACTCTTGAAGAAACATTCTTCCAAGTAAATAAGTATAATAGCATTTACTGTTCAGTATGTTGTTAATTTATTTTGCTAATTTTACATAATGAAAACTATTATACTACCTGAAATATATAGTAAATCATAACCAAATCAAATTACCACAATTACAAATGAGAAATGTCTTTAATTTTTCCTGACTTGAAAGCAATTATTGTACATTCCAAAAGCTGAATTTACTTATAGACAGCTCTATATAGCCTTTTTAAGAGTCACTAAATCTAATAGTATTTTTGTAACAATTAATATATAAATTCATTCACATCAGTGTTTGCTATTTTGAGAATGCACTTTGAGAATGTTTAATTTCTACAATCCAACAAAAGAATAACTCATTTTTTAGGGGAGTTGGTTGTATTAGCGAAAGATTCGCGAGGGATTTCTAGTTCAAATTCATTTGTTTAATTCACTCTGTGTGATAATCATTCACATATATTCCTTAATTGTTTTTGATATCAATTTAAATTTATCTAAATATTTTCTATAATTATATAAAAAATTATAACGATACGTGCACATAATTTTGCATATTTTAAATATATTTTTAATTCTTTTATAAATTCTGGCTCTGTGTGTTTTATTTCGATCCAATTTAAGTGGAATATATGGGATAAGAAATAAAGAGAAACGAATATAGTACAAGAAATCAAACACGTTTCTTAAAAGCATGATGAACTCGAAGATATGTCTTTAATTCCAAATATCATTTCAACAGTAAATTTAAAAAAAAAATGTTTAGCATTTCGTTCAAAGTGAGAGGGATACTTAAGCAGTTGATTTTTTATTTTTGCTTTTACTACGTTAAGAAAGAAAATGTTTGCTTCGTCATTCAGATTTCATTCTTAAGACTGACTCAGTAAGGAAAACACATTTATGAAATTTCGTATGCCTTGACCTGTCTATCTAAGTATATGTAAACAAGATAACTCACAAAAGGGAAAAGACAGATGAATGAAATTAAAAATAGAGTCATTACATCAAATCTGTAAACGTGTAACAAATTTTGAACCTCAATCCTGTTTGACTTTTCCTGTGTATATGAGCGTGATAATTCTAAACGCAGATATCTAGATGAATGAAATTTGATTCTTCACATCTTAAAAGTAGAAAGTTGTCAAAATAACGGCCAAATCAGCTAAAGGGCAAGTTGCTTGTTTGTGTGTTTACCCAACTGCCTGTCAACATAAATCAAAATCGCAATAAGTTGGACAAACGAAATTTGATGCTAGATATTTAACACTAGAAAGACTGAAAATTGCTGTATACCTAGGAAGTCGGAAGGGGCCAGTTTTTACCCTTCCTAGATTTTTTGAGTGTAGTCAAATTATATATCTAAAATCTAAAAATATGGAAAAAAATCAGTTTAATAAGAATATAGTAGAAACTCGATCATCAGAATTCCATGAGATTTTAAATCTATTTGGATAATCAAACTGTCTAATTAACTGGAACATAAAGACTGTTTCAATCATATTAACATTTTCGTTGTTCAGATAATTGAGTTTCTACTCTAGGTAAACAATAATTGTAGATAATAATAATAATAAACTAAAATACTCTTTTTAAATTAATGAAACTAAAAATTTATATGATACTAACCTGATTTATTTTCATTTTGTACAGTTTTCATAGCAATCAATACACCACACCTCTCTCGAAGCGCATTTGCCGCAAACTGCTATTTTGCAATCCAGGCATGTGTTTCATGTATGATTTCCTTTGCAAGATATTTTTACCCTACATTTTATTCTCTTTTTGATAGTGTTGTCTTCTCTGTTTACACATTGCTCCTTCGGTTTCCGTACATTAGCTGCATTTCTTTATGACACGTATGAAGCGCTTCACATAACTGCGGGATAAAATTTCTGCAACTAAGTTTCTTCTTTCTCTTTTCGCATCTTTATATAACATCCATGAATTTATATCAGATATATCTAAAACATTAAAAATTACGTGCATAGGCCAATGACGAGTTCCTGATTTAGTATTATAAAGGCGTGTTATTTGGTCTACAATGTCCACACCGTACTTTTGTTCGATTATAATATGTTACAGCTTCTGGCTCCTTCTTCTCATTGTAGTCGAAGATTACGGTGTTGTGAAGAGAACTTAACAGTAATACAAATTTTATTTTTCTTCCTTCCCTTATCTTCCTTCCTTTCTTGATAGGCAATTAATGTTATATCCTTATCCCTTCTGTATAAGATAGGGGAATAAAGATTTTGCTTTCCTAATTTCGTTGTTGGTGGCACCTCTATGCGATCTCTTCTAAGTGTTCCAACCAGATTTGTTTACTGGGACTTCAATTTTTTACATAATTTTACAACACTAGAATAATTGTTGGTTGTTAGATTTCTTCCTTTTTCCAAGTATGGCTGAGTCAACTTCATAACAACCTGTTCATGAACATCTTGGTCAGCTGGCCGCTCAATATATGCACCAATAGGGGAAACTAGAGATACTTGACCCTAAGCGATTTTCTCAGATTTTGAGATAATTGGTAATTTGTGTGGCATTTTTATTTGACCTTTGGTCGCATGGTCTGTTGGAGGGTATTTTCATTGTATAGGTAAATTTGTTTTGGAAATCCAGAAGTAAATTTTCACTTTTTTATTCCTCAGTGGATAGGAAGTTTAATATTGAAGATATGATGAATTAAAATATTTCTGCGTCTAAAGCATTCTTCTAGCTATAATTTGATATAAGATGTTATGCAGTATATTAATTATAAATGGTTTAATTTTTATATTATTTAGAAAAAGTCAAGTTAGGGCTACTTGTACCTATCAAAAGGTATTGCAGCTTCGAAGTTGTAATTGAAACTCAAATATAGAGAATAATTATTTAAAAATTGTTTATTAGTAGTTATTTAATGAATAACATTTCTTTTTAATATGATAATTTCAAATAATGCAAATAATTCTTTTAGTAAGGATTTTAAAAAGAATTAAAATTTAATAAATATATTTTTTCCTTGTCTGAGGAAGGAAGATTTATTTACGTAATTACATATTATTTTAATAAAAATCTTTTGTTCGAACTATTTGTCATTGCTTGGTTTTATTTAACGGTTCGCCATTTCTGTTGAAATTTTCTTTCTTTCTGGATTTGAATTTTCTACCAAAATATATTTTTATTCTTTCGCTTTCATTTTTCTTTAAATATTAGAACTGAGTAAGTGTGTTAATATTCTCAATTTCTTGCTTTGTACAATTTTTTTTATCGTTTTGGGGGGGTTTGAGGCTATTCTGTTTTTTTTTTTTTAATTTTCCAAATCCGGCAATTCTTCAACGCGCTAATGATGTTGCTAGGTTTCCAGTTCCCTTGGTGTAATTTTTTTCATTTATTTAAATCAATATTTTAATTGCATTTTAGATTTTGATAATAATTTAATTTAATAACTAGCTTTAATGTAATGTCATAACGAATTTAATTTATAATCTCTATTATATTAATAACAACTGCTTTTTATAGTAACCATATTATTTAATTTTTAATATTAGTTTCATAAATATTATTTGATAATAAAGACGTTTTCAATTCAGTATTTATAACCAAATATCTGAATTTCGCATACGTACAAATTATCAAAAGAATTTAATTACGGTTTGCATGCAAGATCAAGTATCTCTTCCCTTAGGGTCAAGTATCCCTAAGATTAGGGATACTTGACCCTACGCGATTTCATGAAATATATATTTTTTATGATTAAATGAGATATGAATTTAACATAAGTATGCTCTCACTCTTAAAAACAAATTCTTTTATGATACTAAAAATTTAAATATTCGAGAAATATAAGAAAAAGTAAAAGTAGGGTCAAGTATCCCTAGTTTCCGCTGTAAGGAAGTCCATTGAGCACCTATTTTGAATCTACGCAAACAAGATTCCGAAATCTTATCCCAAACTCTTCCGGCTTACTTGGAATATATCGGGTAAAAGGGCATCTAGCCTTAGATGGAAAAATCTGTTCATCTACAATGAGATTCGCTCTTGGTTTATAACAAAATGCACTGTTTTCAATGAAAGGGTACAATAAAGCAGAGGCCAGAGCGAATTTATCTGACATCAGTCGTTCTGATCTTTCTGTTTTGTGGTCAAAGTGAAGGTAACGTACGATGTCTTAGAAACGATCTCTAGCCATAGTCTGCGAGAAAAATGGTGGACCCGACCATAAAGTTTTCAAAGGAGACAGCTTCTCTCCATATAGGCTTCTTGCGTGCATAATTAAAAAAACAGCTTCGTTTTTGTCGAAATACACAGTCCAAGTGTTATTACGAGACTCGTACTTAGACGACGGTCATCTTTTTCTTTTGTGCATTCTTTTCTATGACATATCATTTGATTGCTGAAATTCCGTCTACGAGCACTAAGCACACTGTCTTCGAAAAGGTTTCTTTTAGTTTAAGATGTTGGACTTTTTGTTTCCTTCGCTACGTTTTGGGGTGCACATCGGCCTACTGTCACAGAAGGTGAAATTACTTTCCATGCTGTTCCGTCTTTTGAAATTTCTTTCTTTCCAACTGAGGGTGGAATATTAGAAATGGAACATTTAGGACGATGTTCTCGACTAATACCGCTAAACACACCCCTCGACCACGCTTGGGGTTAGTTTCAGAATATTCGTTGTTCGAACTATTACTTTCATGGCATTCACTGTCATGCTGTAAACTAATTTGAGATTCATAATCAGAATAGTTGCTTTCTGTGGGAACATATTTTTCGTCTCCGCCCAAATCACTAACCCTGAATCAATTTCATATATTCGTTGTAATTCTTTCAAAATTTCTTCACGAGTGAGTCCACGTGCCCGACGTATCTGCGCTAATGACTAAATAAAAACTGAGTGTATGATACTGTACCACAGCGTTATCTGTACACTTCAAAATGTAAAATGTCTTTCTCTTTCGAAGAGCAATAGCTATCGGTCGCTTGGACGGATGTCGACAGTGGGATGGTAGCATATGGATTTCAAATCGGATGTCAAAAGAGGAATGTCAAGCTCAAACTGGTCTGAATGGCACGTGTCATGTTACAGCGATTACGAGAAACTAAGAATTCCTCCGTATTATCGTAAAATACATTAGGGGTCACTCTGGCCCCTCCCGTCATTCTAGGTATAAGGTTCAATATTTACTTTCTTATGAGGCTAATACATAAATGATTAAGTAAGCACTAAAATAGGATCATAATATGAAAAGTCAGAAAGCAGCACTACGTTCAGTTATTTTTTATTGAAATTACTGAGCAACAAATAACGAGAGGGGCCACATTGGCCCCTCCGTCTTTTTAGTTTTAAATCAAATTTGAATATATGTATCAAATTGGTAGATAGAAAGAGATGTGGTTCCAATCTCTATTCTTTTTTACTGAACGAAGAAGCTAGGTACAAACAGTGCCATAGAGTGGAAGTAGTGATGTGGGGTGGGTAAATACCCAGTGGGTATGTAAATATTTTTTGGGTATATACCCGGGTATTTACCCAAGGTCTAGGTAAATACCCAAAAACTGGGTATTTTGCAAAAATATCGAATGTTGATTCACAATGAAACATATTACCTTTTTATAAATACCCCAAAACTTGATATTTTGTAAAAAAAAAGTATTTGGATATGGTGATTCAAAATTAAACATAAAATTTATAAATAATAAAAACTGGGTATTTAAAATAGTGTTTGAGAATGGTGATTCAAAATGAAAAATTAAATTTATAAAGACCCATACACTGAATATTTTGCAAAAAAAGGTATTTGAGAATGGTGATTCAAATTGGAACATAAAAGTTATAGATATACCAAAAACTAGGTATTTTGCAAAAAAAAAAAAAACATTTGAGAATGGCAATTCAAAATGAAACATATAAAATTTCAAAAATTGGATATTTTGCAAAGAAAAGTATTTGAGGATGGTGGTTCAAAATTAAACAAACCAAAATATAAGTACCCCCAAAACTGGATATTTTGTAAAAAAAAGTATTTGCCAATGACGCTGCAAAATCAAACATATAAAATTTTTATACATAATATATAGTTTCTAAAATTTTTAAACTGAAGTTTTGACTAAATTATAAAAAAAAACAAAAGCAATTGCTATCAGGATTCAGAATAAAATATTCTAAAACTTAAACGGAATCGGGGGATAACTTAGGTTTTCCGGTTGGAAACTATGACACTTACAATAGAATACTAATTTTTAACACCGTATATGTTATACAGGCAGCGCCAGTGAATATTGTAATCCTTAATTTACTCTCATTGTCATGCTGGAAGTCAACCATTCTTGTTTTGATTTAGTGAATAGTTATTCATTTACTTCACGTGTATTAATAATACTTTAAAATTACTTTACGTGTATACATTTTACTTTAAAAAAATGTAATAGAGTTACTTGTTTGGAACTTTTAATGTTAAAAAGGATAAAAGTATCCAATGTAAGCGCTATAATGTTGAGTACAAACATGCCAATATAAGCAACATGGAGAAACACATAAAAAATATTTCAAGAGTTCTGTTGGATTAAAAGAGGTTTTAAAAGGGATAAAATAGATAATGAATTTTCTTTTAATCAAATTGCAACCACGGCAACTACATCAAATTCGGAGTTTAAAGAACATTTAAGTTTTGATGTTGATGTCCAGATGAATCCCCCCCTAAGGAGGAAACTGTATGTAAGTGTGTGTCTAATACATCTTCAAATAATAAAACAGTTTCAGTAATATAAAATTCACATTTCTTGTTGCTGAAATCTTGTTAGAAACATCACTTACCTTTGCTGAAAGTAATTGAATTCATATTAGTTTCAGAATAATTCATTTTTAAAACCGTTAGAACTGAAACATCTGTTAGGTTTTCATCAGCAATGTCTGGTACTTTGACTAATTAATCCAAAAAAGAATCATAAACAATTGTATCTTTCATTTTAGTTTCTATTATCAGCTCTTTATCATTTTAAAGCCAAACTCAACATTTTCTTTTTTAATTCAGTTAAAATAACTCTCATTTTCAAAAAGCAGCAAATACATTATTATTCATTTACTCACTGTAATTAAAAAGGATTGACATTAAAGCCGCGTATTTTATGTAAGATCCATGATACAGCATCGCGTTTTTTATTTTTCTTATTCATTCTTGTAGTTTTTATAGAATTTGAAAGGTTCATATATTATTAGTTTTCTTTTTTACCTTACCTTATGCTCAATATATTTCACAGAAGTGTCTGCATTTTATATGAATAGAGATAATTGAAAAATAAATACCCAGGTAAATACCCATTTTGGGTATTTATTCTTAAAAATTACCTGGGTATTTTACATCACTGAGTGGAAGTATTATGTGAAAGTCGAGGGTAGAACGCTCCCAATTATTTTATTTATGTGAGGGTGGTACTGCAGCTGTATCACCAATGTCCTGCCATAACTGGAACTTTGCTTGGCTTTTCTAATTTTTCGTTAGTTTCTTACCTTATTGTTCTTACCCAGATAGCAAAGAAGGTTGTGGAAAGGTTGCCATTTCACTTTCCATAGGCTGTCCGTGAAAGCATTTCCGCGCAAACCGTTTCGGAAACCATTGCCGCAAGGTTTACATAGGAAACCTTTTTATGAACTACCTTACAGACAAGGGTTGAACGACATGTCCGCGAAAGCATTTCCGCGCAAACCGTTTCGGAAACTAATCCCGCAAAATTGACGCAGGAAAGCTTTTTATGAACCACCTGTCCATCGTATGCAGCCACGTCCAGTATAGTGGTTATTGCGTTTGCCTTCCAACCTTAATAACGCGAGTTCGATCCCCGACTCAGACTGTGAAGTTTTGTCACGATCTACAACAATCTTAATTAAATTAATTGAAATTAATAACTAAGCTTTGATTAATTAAGATTCCTGATTGATTTAATTAATTGACATTCCAGATAACTCTAAGATGACGTCAAAAGAAGGGGGATAAAAAGGGGGTACCTACTGTGTGACTCTACGTGCTCTTGATAGATGTGTGTCAAATACGAGCAACTCTATTAGGAAAAGGAAGCATATTTTTACTTGTAAAGAAAATAAATATGGGGAAATGACTTCGTTTTTAAATTTTCAAATTCCTCATTTTTACAACGATATTTGAAATGTTCCCATGATCTGAAGACCTGTGAAAATATATTTTCTACTCATTTACAATTGAAAGTAATAGATTCTAAGAAATCAATAAGCTATTTTAATATTAACAGTTACCAGGAGAGTAACTAAATAAGAAAAGGAAAACTATTTATCCATTAAACTTGTCTATAGCATCGTGCTCATTGAAAATTAGAAGAATGAAAAGTAAAATTATGTCCCATTGTACCAATTTTAACACACTGGATTGCGTCCACTTTTCTTTCAAAAAAGGAAAAAAGAAAACAGAAAGCATTCATCTTGAGGGATATATACCTAAAGATTCTTTTTGGACACAAGGAAATTCAAATGTTGAAGCCATTGAAATACTTTCAGAGTTTTAAGTGATTGGTGATGTTTTAATAGAACGAACCATTCTCTTAACGAGGAACTAATTGATATTGATTAAAGTCAGACCCAGGCAGTCATTGATTTTATGAGATAGAGGAAATGAAGGTTTTATGGCGCAGAGTTCTGATTTTCTTTAGGGAAATCCCATTCTGGCAGTCATTTAATTCAATTACCAATTAGAAACTTATTGAATCTGTTGGTTAATGTATTCTTAGTCGAAGATCTTTAGAGAGTTTATTAGATTTTTTTTCTGTCTCGGAGCAGAACGCTAATAGTATTAGATTCAGAAGCGAATAAAGAGAATGGCCTGCATTGGTGCAGCCATCTTATTTAAAGGGTATTAAGGCTTTGAATGCTAATCATGATATTAGCTTAAAACTAGTTTTTATTAATAAAAATATCATTTAAATATATATTTGAAGAGTGCTATATGAGTTGATCACTGCCTTAAATGTCTAAAATAATTGGGTCTGAAAATAACTATGTGTTATGCTATAAATAACTTCCTTTTAACTTTGCATTTTAACAGATTTGGTTCGAAATATAATAGGGTCTGACTTGGATGAAAGGATCACGCAGCAAATTTCATCTCTTTCTTTCTTTGCACTTTTATGCTATTATGTTGTTCACAGGTAGATACAGAACTGCAGAAATGTTTTTTTTGGGACAGAGGAAAGCATAAAACTTCGAGATTCATCAAAATCTCGAAGCTGAATTTTGGGCAATTACGTTACTCTCTTTTTCTATTCCTCTTATACGAAAAAGCAATATCAAGGCACACAAAAATGAATTGGTAAAATAGGATGACTCATTCAGGAAGAGAGGTATACCAGAAGAAAGCTTGAGCAAGCCATATACCTTATGTCAATATAGGTCTATGTATTTCATTTTCGAGGCAGTGCACAATAGAGCAAGATGAAAAACTAGCTTTTCGAAGTTCAGTTCAACACATTGTACAAAAGTTTCGACTCGATACTAGGGGTTCATTGATTTTTTTTGTTTTAGATATTTTCTTGTCAAAGATTTGAGATTACGGTAAGAGGCTTGGAATTTTTACCTTGGTAGGATCGGCAACAAGCGATGCACCGAATAAAAACAAAAACAAAAATACCTTATAATCAATGAGTCTAATGGGCAGAAGGGAATCAGATATAATGTGCCAGTGTTAAAAAAGACGTTGTGTGGGTTAAAAAGTAGTTTTTAAGACTGTTTTGATGATAATATCAGATTGATGAATAATTCACGATAGAGCTCGGCAGCAACCATTAACAACGCCTAGCAACTAAGGTGACGTTTTAGAACTAGCTAAAATTGCCAATACAAACCTTCAAATATAACATAGAACACCAAGAAAGAAGGTCACTGATAGATCTCTTAACAATGCTGACTAAAACTGGGGAACATGAGAATATAGTTTCTTTTAATATGATGACAATTAAATTTAATTATAATAAAATGTGCATAGAAATACTCTCAAAAATAATTCAATGACAGTGCATGCAATAACTGTGCTTATTCGAAAGATTATAGAATATTTCAAACCAATGGTTAATGGCATATACAGGGTGTTTCAAAATATTTTTTTCAAAAACCAAGTTTTGGTAAAATTAAAAGAAATTATTTATTACAAACGCTGATATTTTAAGGAAGGTTAATTAAATAATTTAGTATTTTAAGAGAAAAATTTATTTCTTTCTAAAACATGCAACAAACCTCAAATTACGTCATATTATGTAAAACCAAATTTTAAGGGTGTATCAAGCATATAATAAACATCCAAAATCACACAGAAACAGGAGTGCGCAAACTCCATCTGCAGAAGCAGATGGCATTTAAAATTAATCAGCGCTGCAAAAATACCAATATCTTATTGAATCTTAACGGTATTTAACTGAAATATGTAAGTTTCCCTATATATCTGCCTTTGAAGTTACGAAAGAAAATCTGAGCTACGTTTCGCTCTTGGGCAGAAGAAATTATTTATTACAAACGCTGCTATTTTCTCTAATATTCAAGTTATTTACTTTACATTTTTATACAATGCTTCTCTAAGCTATTGCTACAGATTCTGCAACTTTCATATAATTTGATTGCAAACTCTACAAGTTGTAAACAAAAAACATGCGGAAATATTTGGGATTTTTTTAAAGAAGCATTTTTATTTTCCCGAATATTCATACCAATTTCACGAAAATGCATGTAAATATTGAGCACATCACACAAAAGAATGGATGAAAGTTCCAAGCCATTATCAGATTTCAGTGAAGCGGGGTTAACCCAAATCCCTTTTCGACTTCATAAATTTCTGGTAATGGCCTAAATGACCTCGCAACCGAATCTTAGACGTAATTTGTGAGATAAAAACTATTAATTATACGGTCGAAGTTTCAAGGAGATATCCGTAAAAAAAATCAGCAAATATCAAAAGTGTCCGCAATTGTGGAAAGCGCTTTATTATTTTAAATGTCATCTGCTGCCTCCAGATGGCGTTTTCGCACCCATGTTCTTATATGATTTTAGATGCTTATCTTATGTCTGATCTACTCTTAAAATTTGTCCACGCTTTTTTTAAATACCCTGTATATGTATTGAAACATATATTCAATGTATTAAAAAAATATTGTGAAATTGGTGGTCTTAAGAGTTTTGATTTTGAGATGGCCAGAAATCCATGGGAGCTTGTCAAAATTTGTTGGTCATTATTTGATTAGAGCCAAACCTTTGGAAATTTTATATATACTGATGGCTCAAAAATTCAGAACAGAGTTGGGTGCGTCTTCGCTTATTTCCAAGCAAATAATGAGATGCACTCAGAATTATTTCGAATGTCTAATGAGGCGGCAGCCTTTTTAGCTGAGGTTGTGGCAATTCGACAGGCAGTTAAATATATTATTGGAATTGGAACTGAAGCAAGAGAAAATAATTTCGTGCAGTGTCCTTAGCTTCGGTGCATGAGAGAAGAGTAATTATTAATGAAATCAAGTATGATATAAAAGAATATTCAGGGAATATCCAGTTAATTTGGATAAGGGCTCATTGGGGATTCGAAGGAAACGAACGTGCCGCTCAGTTGGAAAAGATGCCTCGACTAATGATCAAGTGGGTTTTTCTTTTTGTCCTTCAAGAATCCAAATGAAAAATGCCGCACGGAAGGAAATTCTATATGCTTGGCAAGAACATTGGTCAAGTGGTTCTAAAGCTAGATGGACCTATTCATTGCTAGGCAAAGTGGACTACAAGCGAGTGGAAGGTGATTTCTTCTTAAATCAAGTTTCTACGGGCCATGACTTTTTTCCTACTCATCAGGCTCGCTTTTTTGGCAAGGATCTCCAATACCCGTGTAGAAGAGCCGAAGTTTCCATTTTTTATGTGCTTCTTCAGTGTCTCATTTGAGGCAGTCTTGGTCCAGTAATTGGCAAAGTAAAGAACTCAAATACTTACTGAAAATTGAATCTTTTAGGCGGGCCTTTTCAGATATTGGCAAAGAATTATTTGACGATGCTTTTGCACTTTGAAATTTTTTGTTTCTTTTCATCCCTTTGTAAATAGAAAATTGAATTGCTTGGGTGGGGTTGCTTCGTTCGATCCGGAAAGCACGGCTTCGGCCAGGTCGGGCGTAACTATGTATATGTATTGAACAAAAATTTATTCAACATTAAATGATATCAAATTTTTAAATAAAACATTCCTTTCTTAGCTGAGTGAATAGCTCACAAGTAAATGAATTTCGATGTCTGAGTTGATGCCAGAAGAAAAGGAATGTTAATTATATATTTTGTTGTAAGCAAAATTTCTATTGCTTTCTATATCAAGCAAATAACTTCAGAATTTCATCGTTTTATATAAAATGCAGCGTTGAAAACTATCACTAACAAACTCGCGGCTCATAACCTTTCTTTAATTTATTTTAATTAATTTACCTTTAAAAATATTAATCATAAACAAATATTTGAGATGAATAAAACCAAGAATGGCGTTCATAAAACTAAACAATCAAAAGACGAATAATGAACTATATTCGCAACTAGAAAAAAGTTAGCAAAACTACTCATAGCTAGTAACTAGCTATATATAGCTAGCAGCAATCTACTATTAGCTAGTAAAAACTACTCATCAAAATGATGACTTGCAACAGCGAAAAAAATTACTTTCAGAGCGTTATTTTTCGACCGATAATATTTTTTTGGGATGTCTGCTACTAGAGAAGGAATATAGTATGCTTTCTGTTTGACCTCTCTCTGTAGCACATTAATTTGAATGTTCGTTGATGTACAGTCGCGGGAAAAAAACGAAACAGACACCATTATTCTACAATCGTTCATCGGAAATTAAAACAAAAGGTACCGAATTTCAAGAAATAACGTCTGAAAAACTATTCCATATCTAAAAATTTCATAAGAGATCGTCTACATATTTATAATTGCACTAAGTTCAAAATTTTCAATTGCAACACCCACTTTTGATGATATAAATACATTCTCATCAAAAAATACCTCAATATATCAATTTTGGTTAATTGACCATTAAAAGATCGGAAGATATTCAGCATTTTGTGCTCGAGATATAAAAGGGGCCATCTTCATATTTAAATAGTGAAGCTCGCTGCTTGCGTTTAAACGTCGGTGTTAGAATTTTAATTTCTTTTTTACAATCGATAAATACTAGCTGGATTACAAAATTCTTTCAAAAATGAAATTTTCTCCAAAAAATATGATTTTTATCCATGTCTATTACATTACTAAATGAAAGAAAGATGTTAATTTTTTAAAAAATATCTGAACGCCTCCCTAAATGCATCGTTTCACGGAGAAAATTTATTGCAACTTAAAAATTACTTTTTCAAATGAGCTGAAATTTTGCATGGGCTTATTAAATAGCCTTCTGCTTCGATTACCGTTAAAATTTTGGGGTGTTCTTTTTTTCCCTTCAATCTCACCCAAGGTTCGCCTTCGTGCTCATGATTTGTTTTTCTTTGATTTCTCTTGTATTGGCTGATATAGTTTTCGGATTCACTTTCATGTTGGATAGACGGGAACTTGGCTGGTTACTGGGTTCGATTTTTGTTGATAAAAGTCACTCACCGAAAAAATAAGGACTGTTATTTTCTAAATTACAATTCAGATAATTACCAATACAAGTTTAGAATATTTAAGAAGGTAAAGCTATTTTTGAAAAAATGTATTTTAATTCTATTCTAATAATATTTTATATCGCTGCTTGTTTCTGAGCAGATGAGCCGTCACTGCTGATATTTTTCGAAGTTACACATTTTTGTAAATATTTCAATTAATGTACAATTTGACTTTTTTTAGATTTAAAGATATATACAAATACATTGTTACTTCCTGAATCGGCCCTTTAAATAATTTATTAAAACATGTATGTTATCCCGAAAACGTGCATCGAAAGACTGAATCAAATAGCAGTCAGAGATATGGAAAATTGGTCTAAGTCATTAAATTTTTTTTTATATCTATGTAAGTTTCACAAATAGAAGAGTGCAACTTTGTATGTGAATAGATGAATGTAGATTATTCATTGTACTATTTGACATTTTTGCACTACGGGGGCCGCATAAAAATTTAATTTTTGGGACTTTTTATTATCAATCCCTTTAGAAGTCAAATTATTTTCAGACGAATTATTATCTTATTGGATGAAACTTTACAATTGTTAGTATATGTCTAGGATCAATATTAAAGGACAAAATCGCTTGTTCCACTTTTTTGGGACACCCTGTTAAGTAAATCGTAATAAAATCAAATTGAAACAATTAAAATTGAGCAATATCTTTAATTTTTTTTCTGAGTTGGAAGCAGGGATTATACTTCCCAAAAGCTGTATTTATTCATGTACAGTTCCATATTGACTTTTCTTACTTTGTTTTAAGAGGAATAATTTAATAACTCCGTATTTCCAGATGCATTTAATTCCTTATTCTTTATATAATATTTTATATTACCCAAACAATATTAAAAATATTTCAAATATGAATCAACAATTGCTTAATTTTACAAATGGCATATTTAGAAAGTCATCATTTTTACTTGCAGTTAATCTGAACGTCCTGCTTTAAATTTTCCTAACTGTCGACCGAGGAAATGGCTTAAAATGTAGAAGGACATATATTGATTCTTTGTGGATGGTATTGTATTTTATCTCTAATAAACTTCGATAGCCTTAAGAACTTCGATATATTCAAAAATGTGCCCAGAGACTAGTGGACATGAAGCTGCTATATTTCGAATCATCAAATCTGTGAACTCTATGGTTTGATTAATTAAATTGTGGTTCTGGAGATTACAACTTCTTATTCTGTGTATAATTCGTTATTTCGTTTGGGTTAAAGGTATTCACCAATGTAACAACCAACTAAGTGTTATTCTCTTTCCTGAAAGCACATTGCATTGATCCCATCTTCGGATTAAAGGCTATATTTTTTTTCTCATATTCTACACAGTTTTCTGACCAACCATCTCTTCAATAACGGATGGAGAATTATCGTAACTTGTCTGGGTGATCCCAAACTCGTTTTTATCATGTTGCCCAAAATTGTGATTGCTTTTATACATATTAAAAGAGTTAGAGATGTATTTTCAGAATATAAGAATAACCTTCTAGACTTTAAAATTTACTTTCTTTGGCTGTAGAAATAATACATGAAATGCAAACATTCAGTGAACTTCTGATATCCTTCTAGGTTGAAAGGTAATTTTTGATGGTACATTCGACTAATTGATTTAAAATTAAATATATGTTATTTAAAAAAAAGAAACAAACTATCGTGTCTGAATTTGTTACTATAAATTTCTATTTAAATTAATACATTTGTTACTACAGACGAATAAAATCATTCTTTGAGATTACACACTGAAATAAGAGAATTTCAAATAAAGTAAATGATTGGAATCAATATATCGTATATTTTTGCTATTCTTCAAATATTTTTTGAGCTAGAAAAAAAGAAGTAAAAATAAATATCAATAATAAAATACCCAGGCATCTGCCTGAAGGATTATCGCTAAATCCTTTCGGAATTCCTTTACTCCTAAATCCCACAAAATAATTCTATGAAATACATTTTTGAAAAAAGGAAATAACTGGTAGGAAGAAAATAAAATTTATGTTCGACGAATGAAAGAATCTTTCACATTTTTTTCCTTTCTTACTTTAAAAAAGGCATTATAAGCCATACAGAGGATTCAGAAGAAAATGAAAACTTACTTTAATTTCTGAATATCATTCATGAGGGAACAGTTACTCTACTTCCGAAAAAAACTATACATCCAATTTTAAAGAACGAAAATGTGTCTGATCTTGGATAAAAAATATACGATTCTCCCTCAAAAGGGATTCTATTTATTGCAGCCCCGTAGACTTTCTGCTAGAATAAGAATCTGCCGGATATATAAAATATATATAGTAGGTATCTGCAGTTTACTCATCTATTTTGAGGTGTTTCTATCTTGCATTCGCAATATCGTGCAGAATTGACTCAATGGTGTCTTCAATGATTGGATTGAGGTTTAAGCGTTTCCCCCTGTTATTCCTATTGACTCACTTTCTGTATACGTTTAAAAATGGAAAAAATATGTTTTTTTAGTTTACTATTTTTTTCGCTGCTGAAGAAGAAAATCATTATTCTTATGGAGAAATATTTAACGTTTATAATATTTAAATATCGAATAGGAAAAATACCAATGTGAATGAACTAAACGTTCTAATATTTCTGCAATAAAGAATGTTTATTGCTGATATTTATTTTTACGGCAACAACTAAACAGAAAAATTAACTTTCCGAAGCAGTATTAATAAGTAATTGTTAAAATGTTAAGTGCATAAATAATTCGAACTATGTTAATTCTCAGTGTTGTTAAAAATGAAGTTCTTTTGCTTAAGAACAATAATCATTTCATTAAAAATATCTTGGAATCTAATCACCAGTATTGAAATAAGTTCTTATTAGTTTACTTCAATGAGTTAAATTAACATCCAGTTAGGAAGTTTTTTTTTAATTCTTAATTATGCATCGTGCTCAGATAAGAGGATGATACTTAAGTTTCTGCCCTATTCTCCTAAATTAGACGCCACACTTACTTCAAAATTTTTGACTCATGACAGATTTAACATGGTGGAATTTGTGCCAGACCACAGTGGTGCTAAAATATTAAATGATTTTTACTATAAGTATATTAATACTGATTAATTATTTCAAAATAAATATCATAATGTCTTACTTATTAGTAAAATGTTCTATATAATTAATGTTAATAAATATAGAAAAAGAAATATATTTAAAATAAATTACAGAAAGTTATAAGTAATATACGAGATTAAATATCAAGCTTTCCCATGACAATTCTTAATCATTCAAGATAGTATTTTTAATAAATACCAGTGTTTTATCTTAAACATTAAGTTTGCCAATTGAAACGTACTTGTGATATAACGAATGATGATAAATAAATCAACTCCGTTTTAAGAAGACTTTTCCAAAATATAGACCGTTTTCTTGCGACTTAACTAAAAAAATTCTTTACCCATTAAATTTATCAATAACTACGAGTTCCCTCAAAGTACCCAAAATAAAAATTAAAAAGTAGTTACATTGTAACAGATCATCATATGGAGTTGGGGCAATTGCCTTTTTAAAGAAATTTATAAAAAAGCAAGCAACTTGAGGAAACGTTATATTGGCATTTTCTCTTTCTAATACAAGAAAAATCAAAGGGATAAAACCAATAAAATACTTTCGGATTTTTAATTGATTGTGGATGCTTTAAAGGAACAGCCTATTCTCCTAACAAGGATCTAAGTGAGATTGATTAAAAACAAACCAGCCATTCTTTGATTTTATGAGATAGATGGAATGAAGGCGTTTTTGGTCATACTGAGTACAAATGAGTTAGCCAGGTACTGACTTTCATTGCAAGAATTTCATTTTAAATAGCATCAAATTCAATTATCAATTAGAATCTAATTGTAGCTGCTGGTAAAATAATTCTTTGCCGAGGTTGTTTAGAGATCGAACTGGCATTTTTTCCACCGAACGGCAATGTTAATAATTCCAAAGGGAACAATTAAGGGGGCACTTTTCAGCTGTGCAATCCTCTCATTTAGTAGAATCAGAGGGTACTGAATGCTTTAAAGAAAATTATTTTATTCTTCTTGTAAATATAAATTAAATAAATATAAAAAAGGCTCTTTAAGTAAATCTTTTAATTATAGGATAATTACTCTGAAAATGAAGATGTTCATGCTCTAAATAACTTCCTAATAGTATTTTTGTTTAGTCATATTCCTTTCCGTTAAGACAATCTCAGCTGTTTTTTTTAAATTCATAAAATAGTAATGAGTGATCTTGTCATTGAAATTTATTATGTCTTTAAAATTAGCACAGAATACTGATAAATTGAGTAATCCTTTGCTCTAGTATACATGTAAATTATTGTAGATATTGAATTACTTGCTGTTTAAAGAAAGCTTATTATTAAATCAATCTAGATTTTGCTGTCTTTAAAAGGACCTACAAAAATGTCACATAAATAATAGCATGACCGGAACTTACATGAAGGAATTGTAATAAATGATTATGCTGAAAACAGTACAAAAATTATCCCTAACATTTACGAACATTTTTCTCAGAATTTATTTTAGAATCTTAATTTGTGAGATATAGAGATTTGATATTTTTAGCATCTAAATGTATTCCCTAAAGTAAATGTCCCGAGATTTCAATCCATAATTTAACATTTCAGTTTTATTTAATAATCTCCATCAACACTAGATGTACAGAAGTTAAAATCAAAGATCTATGAAAAGATTGATTATTGAAAACAATATTGCTCTCATGAAATAGGAATTTGAAGGGATAAAGTTCAGACAACTTGAATTTCATATCCATAAAATAGTCCCAAAAATTTCCACAGGAAGGGAAAATTGTCTCTGCATGTACAGTTCTAAAGTAGTAATGACAACAAGTTACTGCCATATGCAAATGCTTTATTTTCACTCAGTTACTAATAAAGTTTGATCTTTCGCCTTTGATTTGTTTCCCAAAACTGGATTCTACGAACACGTCATCATTGATTTGGGTCCCCAGAAGTCTGATACAAACCTTCATAATTGTCGGTATTTCCTTGCAACGTCAAAGATTATAATTTTTCTAAATTTTATTTTCTTTCTAAAAGTCTAGAAATAGAAACTGGAATGAAGACAAACGCCCAAGGCTGTAAATCATAATACAGTGCTTTAGCGTAAAAATAAAGAGAAAGAAAGGTTAATTAAATAATTTAGTATTTTAAGAGAAAAATCTATTTCTTTTGAAAACATGGAACAAACCTCAAACTTACGTCATATTATGTAAAATACTGCGCTGAAAATATTTCCAGTTAAATCAAGGGTTATAAACTTCC
Organism: Araneus ventricosus; assembly: GCA_013235015.1. Classification (NCBI taxonomy): domain Eukaryota; kingdom Metazoa; phylum Arthropoda; class Arachnida; order Araneae; family Araneidae; genus Araneus; species Araneus ventricosus. The sequence goes on from BGPR01000201.1 coordinate 991,113, forward strand.
TTCGCTTAACTTTACTTTACGTCCTATAAAATTTTAGGCCTGCTTATAAACGAATGAATGAGAAGATGAATAAAATTAACAGTGGCTTGCTTCTAACTTGAGAAACAAAAGATAACTATTAGACTGTATCCGCGACTGTAACAGCAGCAGAAAACGGAAAGTTCACTCTTCGATTTAAAGCAAAAGGCTCACTTGCAGAACAAAAAAATAAACACTGAAAGAATAATGTCTGCTGGAATTTTACTGATGTAGGGTAAACGAAAATGTTTCCTAGTGGCTTCATAGTATTTCCATGCGATGAAGTCACAATCTTCTGTTCGCGCAGTTTCTGATAATAATCTCTTCGGTGACTGCCACGTCTGAATGAAGATTCTTTACTTTTTCAAGATAACCGTATTTTTTGCGAATATATTTCTCTCTCTCTCCAGTTTTTTATTTTGAAAGTTCGTTTGTTTCGTCCAGTGAATAATGAATCTCAGGTTAGCTAAAAGAAGGTAGTATATCTGTTTTGCGAAATGTTTTGTCCTTTGAATATCATATTGAGTTATTCTATTTTTTTTAACATGGATCCTATTTTCCTTACATGATTTATGTATATATGAACCGTTTGATTTTTAAAGGGGGCTTCTTCAGACATGGCCAAAATTACTTTTTTTGCATTTTTGATTTGATGGAGGTAGTTGCATCGTTTGGTGTAAAACCTGAAATCCTGCCATTCACAGTTATATTGTAGTAAAGCATCAAAGTTTCCGTATGATATTAGAAGGGGACTTCTGCTCAAAAAACCCCTTTTAACATCAATTTTGCTGTTCATTTCCAGATGACCAGTATACATATTACAAGAAAAAATACTTCCCGATGACTTTTATGAAGAAACATGGCAAAAGATCAAAAACTAAGGTTTGAAATTTCTGAAAATTAATTAATCAGTTTCGTCATTTAAAGTACACTAACTCTAACTCCCAGAAATACAGAAATAAATTTGAGATTGCCCACTGATAATATGGTGACCACGAAAACGATTATGACTAGCAAAATGGAAGATATCGGAAAAACTATAATATATATTCAAGAAGAGCACCATCCCTTTTGAAAACAGATAAAACCGACCCACAAGGATCTTCAATTAACCTTCAAGAGGATTCAAATTCATTTACTCCACTTTTTTACTATTAATTTTTTTTTGCTATTAATTTATGCAAAATTGAATCAGAATTTTGCTTAAAACCAAATAGATTTCTCATTTTATTTTTTATTTGAGTTTAAACGAAAATTTATTTACAAATAAACAAATTTTGAATTTTATTTCAGTTTAATTGATATTTCTGGCTCTATAATATTTTTTCTCTAAAATTTTTTAAATCTCAATTTTGACTAAAAACCTGTGCATTTTCAAATTTAAATTTATTTCCAAATAAATAAACTTCTACCTATATTTCAGTTTCACTGTTTGTACAGACTTTACACTAATTTTCCCTGATTTATGTTGCTTTAAACCTGAATTTTACTTAAAAACAAATTAGTTTAAATTTATCTTGATTCTTTTAAATGTAATTTTACTTGCAAATAAATTAATTTTGAATTTTATTTGAGTGTCCTTGATATTCCTGGCTTCGAATTATTTTTCCCTGAATTTTTTTTCTGCTTTAAATATGACTTTCACTTAAAAACGAGTAAATTTAAAATTCTACTTTATTTTGACTCTTTAATTTTACATTTACTCAAAAATAAATAAATTTTGAATTTTATTTAAGTTTCATTGATATTCCTGGCTTTTAAATAATTTATCCCCTAAAATTCTGAAACGTTTGTACTCTTTGATGTTAAAAGGGGACTTCTGCAAAATTTAAATTTGAATCTTTGCAAAAATTAATCATTGTAATATGATTTGGTTGTCATCAATTGCTTCATTTTCTACTGTCAAACACATTAGAGATATCTTGGTCTCTAATTTGGATGTTGTTCAAGTCCTCCTTTGTTAAAATCAATTTGAATCTTTAAAGTTTGAGGAAACATAAACCTCTATAATTCTAGTGCACCTTATTCCTTTACAATTCATCAAAAATATTTTTCAGTAAAATAATGAACACAGCAAATAAGTTTTCAAATAGCAGTAAATCTATTCGAAATTTGATCCCACAAAATAATTTTATAAGAAATATTTTTAAAGCATGGAACGAAAAGTAAGAATTTTATGTTTATAATAAGACCAGAACTGTTTTTCATTTTTTTTTATTTTCTTCCTTTTTCGAAAACCCTTCAAGATCCGTTCAGAAGATTTAGAAAAAAATGAAAATCTTTCATTTTTGAATATCATTCATGAGGGAACGATTTCAATCTTCTTATATAGATATATATGGACATATCCAATTTTGTAGAAAAAAATCATCTTTGGACTTACAAAAAAATCCCACTTTCTGCTGAAAGAGGCTGCCTTTATTGCTTATGCAGAGATGATGTGCTGCCGTACGAACCTGCAGGCTGTAGGAGAAAATACATAAAAGGCATATACAGAATCTTTTTTCCCGTTTCCTAACAATGCAATTTTATAGTCATAAAGAATGACATATTACAATCAGTGATTCAGATTCATCATCGAGTACTTGACTTCTTTCTTTGATTGGGCATATAGATTATTATTACCTATTTATTTGACCTATTTATTTTGTGCCCACCGATGACTCTTCTTTTCTCTTTACTGTAATTTACAATTGTCGCGTGTTGAAAGCACTTTACATTGCAAAAAATCCATACAAAAATGCTTTTGTTTCAGGTAAGTAATAACCGAGGCAGGGAATAAATGAAATATTCGCTAGTAGGTGACATACCAATGAACTAGCAAACGACACAATGACCCGCCTGTGGGGACACATGTTCATTCACTGCAGTTTCAATGTCCCACTGGTGGGTTACGATGACGCGAACGTGATATTCATGTTACAAAATATTTTAACAAGCTGAAAGGCGCAAAAAGCTATAAAAGCTAACAGCTATTAGTTAATGCTAATTACTTTTTAAAACAAGCTTTCGATGAGGATATTCATTTCCTCCGCCAATGAGGTGGAATTGCAAATTTCTGATAAAGCATATCATTTGCTACAATGATGCATTGTCTTGGCTCAATTACAAGTAACAAAGTAAAATAAGTTATTTACCTCTTTATTTTTTATCGAGCCAACGAATCTTATTTTCTTTTAAAAGAGATCATATATTGAGATCAATTAAATATTAAAATACCAATTAAGCCCTAGATGAAGGGTGGGGAACATTTTTGCAATTAAATTTCTCGTTAAATTTCGGTAGTTGGGCAAAAGGCCGCACGAACAGAATTTTAAAGTTTTCTTTTCTGTAATTATTATTATATAACAGACAATTATATATTTCAATATAAATAGTAAATAAATGATAAGGTCGCATAAGAAACTCAAGAAGTCCGGATACAACCTGAAGTTATTATGGCCCCGATCCCTGCCTTAAACATTTTAATGCCCAATACCTGCCTAAAATTAGTAAGGGGTTATGTGCTAGAGTTCAAGCTGGATAAAACTACGTATTGAAATGTCTCTTTTCTGTTCTCTCTCAATTAGTATCTGTTCATTTTGATTAGGTTCATGTATCAGATTACATTTGAACAAGAATAAATTAAATAATACTTATTTTCCGCAACAATTTTGAAGAGTATTTTTCCTACAGTTTCTAATTTCTTTGTGGAAAGGAATTATCGTTTTTCTAATAAACTCCTAAATAGTTCCACTTTCTAAGAATGAAAGAGAAAAAAATTCTTACTCTCTGAAAGATAATCATTCTTCGTGAAGAGAATGACATAATAACTTACGTAATTAATTCATAATACTTTAAAGTAATCTTTAAGAATATTTCTTCCAAAGTGCTCTCATAGAAATCTGCTAAAGATAAATAGTTAATATATCTTACCAATCAACAAATAGATATTCTGTAAACGCTGCTTTAATGTATATAAACTGAAAAAAAATCAAAAATAGTCAAATATTTTAACTGTTGCGAACTTCCTTGGAAATAAGTACTTTTCTCTGAAAATTATTATTTTATAATAAAACAATTTATAATGTTGCAAATATATTTTTTCAGTAAAATTATTTTTGCATTCCTTAAAGTTTGGTTTCAAGGACTTAGAAACATTATTTGCTTTCATGCGTAAATTAATTTAAAGCAAGACGCGAACAATTTGGAAATTAATATATTTCTATTTAACTAAGAATTTTTTTAAAAAAACTATGTTTCGAAGAATTCTAATTCATGATTTATAAGATTCCTTCTATAAACAGCTTATAAAACTAGTTCAAAAATATAATAAGATCAGTAAAAATATATCAGATCTATTTAATTGCTTTTACTAAAAAAAGATACTAATTGCATTACATAACTCCGGATTTAATTTGCAGTTCTTGAAAATAATAGCTCTTTAATCTTTTAATTATTAGCTCTTTTAACAACGCATTCGAAATCCTTATTATTTTAACGGATTATTTCCATGTTTCAAAACATATGTAGCTTTTATTATTCTTCATAATTTTATTAAAATTTCACTTCATCTTCAACGATTTATCTCTACACTTCATCTTAATGCTTTGAAACATTTATTTTGTTAAGGAAGTTTTAATTAATCTTAGGAGACTTTTATTTCATTTATTAAGTGTATATTTTGATACGTATGCAAAATCAAAATTCTAAAATAATGAAAATAAACAGTAAAATATTTTAATTAGAAAAAAGAAATTCTTATAAAAAACAGCATTAAGTATAAAAATAAGTGCGAAACCAAAATCAATGATAAAGCACCATAGCTATTAAAAATGATCGCAAATGTTAGTTTTAGAAAGCCTAACATTTGATTATCAATGGGCATCTTTCAAAATTAAATGCCGTTGAATAGTAATAGTTAATGCTAAGAATGCATTATAAACATAGCATAAAAAATTATATAGAATATAGCATAGAATCTTAAGGAAAATAAATTTTACTAATAACTATTTCTCTTAATTTCTGATAAGTTAAGCAGTATGGTTAAGAATATTTATTCATTTATTAAAGATCCGTAGATTAAAGACACTATTATTAAATTTTTTAATTAAGATTATAACAATCCAAATAATTTTGATCTTCTCGATTCGATTTTATAGTATTTAATTTGCATTTGTATAACGGTGTACAAATATGGAAATGTATGAATAATAAATGCTAAATTGTATTATTTTTTAATAATTTACTAAAATTTTGATATTTTAAATGATAAATTTAATAATAATTAATAAATTATTAAATGCTAAATTATCACATTTTTTCTATTTATATAAATAGTAATATTTACTTTATTATTCCTGAAACTTATTCTGCAAACAAAAATGGTAAATATACAAACTTAAACTTATTTAAATTAAATGGTCAGGTATCTAATTAATAAAGGTAAGCAGATAGGACGTGTTTAGCTGATAAATTTTAATATTCAAATCGAAAAAATCTTAAGACAATTAACATTTCTTTCACATAATCACTAAGCGTTGAAATTAAAACTTTTCAAAAACTAATACTAAATATAATAATTTTTAAAGAATCTTGAAAAATAATACATTTCTTTGAGAATCAAATTTTTTTCGATAACAAATGATAAAATCTAATAAAATAATTTGTTTAGATGTAATCATATTAATCGAGTTATTTTTTATTCACTATAAGTTGAGAATGAAACATGATATTTTAATGTTATAACCTAATTAGGAAAAATGAAACAAATGGAGTTAACTAAAAACTGAATGAAGAATAAATTAATAAAATATACAAACACTCAACTATCGATATTTAATTTGATGATGCATAAATGTCATTTTTCATATAGATAATAACAACTCGTAGAATTATTTCCATATTTAAAAACTTATTAAATTATGAAACAAACAGATGTTTTTTCGTTAAGAAAACTAATAATTTAGAATATGTTAAGAAAACAGTTTTCTCATTTTTTTTTGAATTTCTAGCTTCCCATCAGCAGTATTAAATATCTTTGAATTAATTTATTAATTATCATTGTCATATCCTGCGTTCGATTGTATTATGTTTTAATTTTTTACTATACTTTTATAATTTATTATTTTACGTTTCTTCTTGGGAACACTTCGTTTATTTTTCTCTTTTGATTTCAAGATTTGATTCAAATAACTTAGTAGAAAAATTTTTATTATAATTTTAAGATAGTTCAATCCTTTTTCTTTTTCCAACACCACGATTTGGAAAGGTTTATGTGCCTTTATAGGCTTACTATAGTTTCCATAAAAAAATTAAAAATAAATAAAAAAACCAAAGAATATTTGTCAATCTGCTTAAGGGTAGAATTGTTTCTTGTATACATTTTTGAGGCATAAGGAATATTATCATTTTTAACTACAGAGGACTATCGCATTTATATGTATAAGTACACATTTTCATGAAAGTATCGAAATAGTTTAATTCATAAGAGGAAGCAGTTTTCAAATAAATACCTCATTTATTAAACAAGGCTGAAAACTAGTGCTATACATAATGACAAGTTCACATTATAATGAAAGTTATCTGATGCCCATTTAAATAGTTCTCCCTCCATTTCTGATATAATTCATATCGAAATCACCCCGATCTAGCGCGAAGCCGTCCTGTGTATCTGAGTGATGGTCACTGCAATAGTTTGAATGCTGAGGTCGGAGTCCTAGTAGCTCTCACCGATAACGGCCGACCCTTCCCGTAGGAGCGAAAGCGATTTTGGCACGAATGGGATAAAACAATTAAGTTAAACGAATAGGATAAAACAATTGAGTTAAACGAATAGGATAAAACAATTACGTTAAACGAATGGGATAAAACAATTGCAAGTATAACTCATACCATCAAGACACGCTAAAGAACTATAAACCCAAATATTCAATTTTATTCGGCTTTTGTCAAAGTAGAAATCAACATGTTAATCAGTGCGTGACATTCTTAAAAAACAAGGACATTATAAACAGAAGTTGTATAAAAATCAAGTTACTAAGACTTACAATATTTTGAATGCATGTGTTAAAGGAGATAACAGTTCTTCAACTCTTTAATAGTCAGCAATTCAACTGTTTTTCAGACGAACATTTTCTGAAATGAAAATTATTCAAATAATCCAGAGTAGATTCTTCCAAATTAAAAACGGTCACAAGCGAATATTTTTGCCTTATTCCCAAGTATGCATTAAACATTTTTTACACCTTTCTGATCTTATTCGAAAAATTTAAAAGTGAATTTAGATCGAAATCCGTTACCTTTTATTCTTCTGAGTCAAATAAAGGAGAAACAAATCTTCTTTTACTGCAAACGGAAAAAAAGCCTTGCAAAAAAAATCCTAAGTCATTTTTGCTTATTTCGGAGTCGGATATAAAACATTTTTTCTGACGTTGTTGCATGATTTTAATAGGATCGTTGCAGTAAAATTGCTTTAATCAAGATATTCGCCATAAGAAGTAATATTTATGCTCTTCTTATCTTTGAAATATTTCTGTTTCACAAAACAATGATTTTCGCTCCCTTAGGTGCAATTCTAATGAATATTAAGGATCATCTTCCCTTTAGGAAAATTACTTCGGATCTACTCTCAACATCAAATAAGAAATTCAATTATTTTTATTTCTGTTTTATAGCAAAAGAAAAGTGAAAACTGGAAAATTAATTCTTCTTTGTATGATTCTATTATTATCAACTTTATGTTTATGTCCCATATATAATTTAAAAGATCCAATTCTTAGAATTACGCATATAAATTACAATTTACTTGGAATGACGCGGAAATATTTAATTTAAAAATGCAACGAAAATTGCGAATTCGGTTTCATGAAATGCATAGGTAGAGAATTTAAATATTTTACACTATTTTTAAAATGTCATAAGAATCCCACTTAAATTATATGAATATTTTGTTATTTCCATATTTGATTTCAATATTTCTCTGCTCTTTTCTTTCAAAAATGAAATAATGACATAAAACTCATTATTGTAACTGTAAACTTGAGTGTAACATTTAAATATCAATTTTCTATCATCACATGTCTCTCAAAAACTTATTAATTATGTTGAATTTTCATTCACCTTCTCATAACTGAATATATTTCTTCACAATACAAAATAAATAAAAATACTAATAAAGGGAGTTTTATTTGTGGAAGAGTTAAAAATACAAAAATAATAGCAGACAACGATACGAAGTAAGAATCCGGTGGATGACTTCATCAGAGGCCATTCATCCATACAGATTCAAAACTGGAATAGGTTTTCTGTAGAGAAAATTGACTTTAAGGCCTGAATTTAATATCCTCTAAGACCTGAACCCATTCCGGAATATATTGGAAAGAAAAACATTTATCCACAAAGAAGAAATTAAAAACAGTCTTTTAAACAAAGTATGAAAAGAAGGATTTAAAATCTTGCCTCTTATAAAAGTTGTGGAACAAAAGAAAGGACGCCGTAACAAAGTAAATAAATGCGCGCACATATATCCATCTAGTTAAAGAAACACTAACTATAAACTTGAAAATTTTTATGAAGATTTTTTTGAGGTTTTTATTTTATTTTTATTTTTTAAATTTTGTTGTTGTTTTTATGCATTTTTATAATTTTTTTTTCATTTTTTTGTTTTATTATTTAGAGAAATTTACAGGTGAGCCCATAAAAATGATAGAGGGAGTGAAATGAGTGCCAGAGACACTTCCAGTGCAATGGAGAAATTGAGAGGTAGAAAATTAATTAAAACCTGAGAGATTAAAAAATACTATAATTCCTAATTATAAAGTAATGTATTGGGTAGCCGTTTTGGTTTAAATTAATATTTAAATTATCAATCACCGGTCCTTCTTTTCATACTTTGTTTAAAAGACTGTTTTTAATTTCTTCTTTGTGGATAAATATTTTTCTTTCCAATATATTCCGGAATGGGTTCAGGCCTTAGAGAATATTAAATTCAGACCTTAAAGCCTTTTTCCTCTACAGAAACCTATTCCAGTTTTGAATCTGCATGAGTGAATGGCCTCTGATGAAGTCATCCACCGGATTCTTACTTCTTATCGTTGTTTGCTATTATTTTTGTGTGTTTTAACTCTACCACGAATCAGGAACAAAGCTAAGGTTTATTCCTGACATAAAAGAAGTATTCAATCTGTCTTTAATTAATGAATGCAACACCTTAATTAGTAGAAACGAACTCAGATATCTTCTTTTTACCCTCAATTTATTTGCCACTGTACTGTACGAATCTCCGTATCTTTATTCCGTACGCCGTCACAGAGTATCCAGAGTCAATACTCTACTCCATTTGGAGAGAGAATACTTCATATCAAGGGTATTTTACCAAATTTCCCGTATAATCCGAATTCCCGGAATCCGAACAAAGTTCGATCCCAATTAGTTCTGATTCCCGAGGTTCTACAGTACTTATATAATCACTCGAAAACATAATATTTTTCCTTGCAGATTAGAAACATTGGTTTCTCTTTGCAACAAAACATTTTTCAGATCTTGAACAAAATAATAATAAGATCTAAAATTTAAAAAAACTGCTTAGTAGGAAATAGCTGCATTTCATTTAAGTAATCTTGTGAATTGCTTTGAAAGGTCCATTTATCAAACGTTAAGCTAGCAATGAGATCGAAATTTGAACATGAAATACTGAAAGTGTTTGTAAGTATTTTAAGAATTAAAAAGAAAAACAAACTAACAATTTTATTACATATTTTGCTCGTCATGTTTTTGTTTAGTATGAAATATATAAAATTATTTTTTGTTTATATATTTATCAATAACTAATATGGATTCTGTAATTATTTTATCGTGAATTTCAAAAATATTATGTACTCCATAAAATTAATTAAGTTGAATATGAGACTTTATTTACATTGGTTATTCATACTTTTGGTTTGCATTTTATTACATCGATTTTATTTTATTGAGATGAGATATAAGAAGATTTTCCTACATTCATTAAATTTTTTTAAGAAAGTTTAGATTATTTAAATAGATAAGAAATATTTAACGAAAATATAGTTAAGTAAACAATATTTCTTAAATATGAAGAACTCACAAATGAGTTTTATAATTATTTATAGCATAAATTATAAATATATCAGATATATATTCAAAATTATAACGTCTCGTACGTTTTCTCTCTCAAATGATATTTTAATCCAGCTGGAGTGGTGTCCCATAAACTCTCTCGTATACTTCCTAACACAGGTGAAGAAAAAATAAACCAAGCAGCAGTAAAACGCACCAAGCGGTCACGACATTTCTTTCGCATAATATGGGAAAGAAAACCAAATATGTCATTTGCACGCCTTTTTTTCGCCTATTAAAACGAAAATTGGACACAGATCTACAATTAATATTAGAAGACCATATACCAAATTTAAATTATCTAAGGCACTAGAAGATTTGTGCCCATATAAGATGAGCTTTTAGCTTTCCAACAATATCTCAGATCGGATTGTCGCAAATTTACTAACGAAAGATGTAGTAAAAATCATGCATATTGGCGTGCTCTAGAAATAAAAAAGGCATGAAAAGCCGAACTGATGAATCAATTGACACTAACTTCTCTTTTGTGTCAATAACTTTACTCTTAACAATTACTACCGTTTTTTCCGAGTCAAAATAATGCAAAGTCCACTAACGGCAAAAGTGCATAAACAGAAAAAAAATAAAACTAACTGTAAATCAAATATGCAACTCTTTTCGAGAAAATGTTTCTGTATGGCTATGATTCAGCGTAATGAAAGCAAAAGGAAGATCAAAATTGAAAGAAAAATACTCGATGAGCAAATGGAACTATTTAACTATCGCAGTACTTTCTCTTTGTATATTTCGTATACGAGACAGTGAAAACGACTTACATGAACTTCCCCTCTTTACCAGTTGAAGATCTGGTATCTTTTGATTTATTAAATAAATTTCTAACAAAGGACGAAACTTCTACCATTCTCCTTCTTTTTCAAAACATTACAATCTGAGAGAGGATCTGCGTTTGCGTATGCACTTACAACGACATCGTTGTCAGATCTTTGAGCATCTGAAGCATTTGGTATGGGGGATAACAAAAATACAAAAAAACTGTGAATTCGAGTATTTCATTAGCAATCTATAGAGAATCAGTAATCGCACACGTTCTGCTTAATTAGCAAAACACATGACGTTGAGACTACCGAAGTTATATTTTCTTTAATGCAGGCTCTAACGTAATATTACCCTGAATTTTACTCGATATTTAAATTAATTATCCATACATATGATATTTTCTGTTCTAATTTAATGAAGAAGTTTTGGTTTTTATTCCATTTATAATGCATTATTTCTACTACGAGATGCATTTATAATACACATAGAATCTCCGTTATCAATAATGAATTTTTTTAGTAAAGAATTGTCTTTCAAAGGCTGAATTGTTTTGTATGCTTACTTCTGTAACCATCGTGTTGTGCATTTGAGGCGCAGAAGGTGTTTGTTAAATCCAATAATAAATAATATTAAATAAATATAAATCGGTTAATCTGTTTCCCATACAAACACGGTTCATAAATAAGTATATTTGTTATTTCAAAAAAATATCTTAAAAACATTCATGTAATCTCTGTTTAGCTTCTTTTCACTTTTTTATGAGAAAAATTACCTTAATAAACAGTTCCTGAACCTTTTTTCTTTATTTAACAAATATCTTTCTACATCTGCTCGAGCCTTCATCCAGTATTTTTTCTTTCCATTATCTTCACAGAACTCAGAACGAATCCAGAGTGTATACTCTCGTGTCTTGACCATCAGTAAGATTTGGAATAGAAGAATAAAATAGAAGCAAACACTGAGTATTCGAGTATTCCGTTAGCAACATAGAGAGAATCAGTACTAGCACACGATCTGTTTCATCAGCAGAACACGTGACATCGAGATCGCCCGCCTTTCTCTTGATTCAACCATCCTAGCCTGTCTAAAATCGCTGATAGGGGAAATTAGGGATATCTGACCCTAATGTTTCTTCTTCTTATAGTTCTCGAATATTTGAAATGATAGGATCATAAAAGGATTTTCTTTTATATAAGAATGAGAAATTCACTATTGCTAAACTGATATCTCATTTAATCAGAAAATAAATATGTTTCATGAAATCGTCTAAGGTTAAGTATTAGGGTGGATCGCTCTTCTATGGAGAAAAAAAATATTATTAATCAAAACGTACCTATGCGGAAAAGATGTTCTGTGGTATGGATATTAAGAGAAAAATAATAAAAAAAATTTAAATTCAAAATTTAATAATGCCTCGAGGAGGTTGAATTTTCGAAAAAAAATGGAAAAATATTTAATTTTGATTATTGATTATTCGATTTTAGAATCGAAATAATTGTTTTTTTGCAATATAAATAATCAAAAGTGATGATTAATGAGCAGTGAGTACTAAGTAGTGTGTAGTATAATGTACATTGCAACATTTTATGACTCAGCTCTCCCTCCCCACACAGTCGAATCAGTCCGGTTAAGCAATTAGAGCAGTATGCAATCCCATTTTTTTTCTGTCTCCTGCTATATCCTCCCACCCCTCTATAAGTGGAAGTGGTACTTCATGGAATCGTCCCCACAGTAGTGACAAAATTTTCAGCTGCAGTTAGAACATTGGACCGATTTGGTATTTATGGCCGAGCAGCCACTGCCATCGTGTCGGCTGCGCTTCAAGATGTGGGCATTATCTCAGTAAGCAATGTTTCGAACGTTGTTGACAGAAATAAAATTCGGCGTGAGAAAACAAAGGCAAGAATCACTCTATTGTCTCAATCAGTTATAAAAGATTATGACCATGACCAGTTTGGTTTATACTTCGATGAGCGAAAAGACAAGACTCTATCAATGGAGGACAACAGAAGAAAAGTCTTAATAGAAGAACACATAAGTTTGGTAAAAGAACCTGGCTCTGAGTACATCGGCCACGTGTCTGTAAATTTCGGGAGAGAGCAAATTATTGGAAATAACATATATAGTTTTTTTGTCATGCGTTGACAATGACATAGATGTAACAAAGTTGGTTGCGACGGAACATCTGTCAACACAGGTGTCAAAGGAGGTATTATACGTAACATGGAACTGATCCTGAATCGTCCATTACAATGGTTTGTGTGCCAGTTACACGCCAACGAGCTTCCACTACGTCATCTTTTCGCGCACATGGATAGAACCACAACCGAACCCAGAAGCCTGACTGGCAAAATAAGAAAATCGTTGGCCGGATGCGAGAAGCTATCTGTAATTTCATCCACGCCAATAGAATACACGCTACGTGAAGTGAGCAACAAAAATGAATTAAGTACTGATCAACTGCCTTAATGGAAATTCGTGAAGCCATTAACTAGGGACATTGCAGAGAAAGTCTGTCGAAGAGAAATCCTGGAAAAGTTTGCCACTGAAGGTGACTTACAACCGTGAACAGAATTCTAAGGCTCTGTGTAGCTCACGAAAGTCCATTCGAGGCTTTATTGACATTAACGACGTCCAACGTAAAAGTCTATGCGCCTATGTGGTTCAAGATCAAAACGAAACCATCATTAATCTATGGGGCACAGCATTTGCATCAATCAATCGTTCTATCGCGTTATTTTGTGGAGTGATATGAAGGATGTCATAGACTCTGTTATTAAAAGAAACTGATTTTTTGGCCATCCTGAAAATATTCTGATATCAATGCTAGCTGACGACAGAAATCGCATAAGGAAATTAGCCATTGGAAGAATTCTGAAAACACGCAAGGTTTAACGGTATGCTGCAACTACAACCATTGCAACAAATAATATGCGTATCTTCAATTTACCACCTTTTGATCTTTGTGCGATGATTATGTGGACTTGATTAAGCGAGAAAATGTGACAGGGAACCCACTTACTGAAAAGATTCAGTCATGACATGATCGCAGAAGCAATTGTAAACCCAGAAATCATTCAAGAGGCAATACTACCTACTATCAAGGGGTTTCCCTGTCACCCTCAAGCTACAGAACGAATAGTCAAAATAGTCGCGGAAGCAGCTGACCATCTAGAAGCGACGGGTTTATAAGAAATCGCCTGAAATCAGGAAACCTGACTCCAGTTTTCAACATCAAACATGATTACCGTCCACTGTAATTTTGACGGTTTTTTACGATTTAATACTAAAGAAGCTATTAAATGTATCTGAAGTTCTTTTCTTGTAACGATTTAGTATATGTCTTCTTATTGCAATAAACATTAAAAAAATACAAAAATGTCTGTTTCACTTTAACAAAATTCACTTGGACTTTTTACCATAAAAAGGCTCAAATACCTAAACTGCATTCCCCTTGCTGCAGTGCTTAACCTAAAATTTAATTTTTTATTTTATTTTTCCATTTATCTATATACCATAGAACATCTTTTCCGTATAGGTAGGATTTGAAATTCTGAAAAAAGATTTCGATCCACCCTATTAAGTATTCCTAACTTTAGAAATACTTGCCCTTAAGCTAGAGATGCTTGACTCTAAGTAAAGAGATACTTTACCCTACATGCAAAGAGCACTTAAATTCGTTTGATTATTTGTATCTACGCGAAATTCAGATATTAGGTTAAAACTACTGAATTAAAAATATGCTCTTTATTATCAAATAATATTAACTAAATTATTATTAAAAATTTCATAATATGGTTACAATAAAACGTAGTTGTTATTAAGAAAATCCAGTTAATAAATTAAATTAGTAAAGTCATAAAATTAAATATAGTTATTAAATTAAATTAGTTCAAAATGTACTTCTTAAAAGCCCGAATTTTTAAAAAATTTATTTCAAAATGCTTTTTGACTTTCATTTCTTGAATAAAACATGGGAAAATTACTTTCAAAACTCCTATTTTGTTTTATGTATGGTTTATGGCTAAAAAACAGTTTGTGATCAACTGACAACACTGTGTGTTATTTCGG